>CM077668.1:403728129-404020230 GCA_039707655.1 Elymus sibiricus
TACTTTGGATGTTTAGCCAAGCCAGGGAAATAAGGTGATGCCAATGGCCTTGCATAGCCATGTGCAGGTTCGTGGGATGTGTCTAAATGATGCCCTTGAGTGAATTTTGGATCACTTCACATTATCTGTGATGGAAAAAAAATTGTATCTCTGTCAAAGTCTCCACAAGGCTTCCTTGAAAAAAGAGTATTCACAAGGCATTTGATGAAAATCCAGGCAGGCTTGCATGTGTAAATTCACATATGTAAATTTTACGCCTCACCTACTCAGCTACTCTGCTATATCTTCAACAGGTACGTTCCTCACCCAGATTTGTGCCATTGATTCTTAGTTAACATTCAAATATCCACACCTTGCTCTCAGATTGCTTAATCCATAAGGTACTGCTGCACAAATTTGTACTAAAGCCATGGTCATTCATGAATTATGATGCTACGGAGGAGTAGCCTGTCTATTAAGTATCGTTCAAAAATATGTTACTTCTCCGAAAGTACTTTCAGTCTATATATCCTTTTATGTTTACTCATTTTCAGCATTGCATTTTTACCAATTTGGATCCAATAAAATTTACTAAATATCTCTGCACTATATATCAAAGTTTTAAATAGCGCACTAAGCCTCTTAGCGGCGGACCTCTTCTAAACGCTATAGCGTGCTATAGAGAAGCTATAGCGCGCTATTTAAAATGTTTGTTCATGTGTTTTAATCAAAGTCCCTTAGCGCAAGACCTTTTATAAATGCTATAGTGTGCTATAGCGAAGCTATAGCGTGCTATTTAAAACCATGCTATATATACGTGTACACTGACTGCCTTACATTTTCAGGTTAATTACAGTTCCATGTGTTCTATAAAGTGAGTTTTCTCCATGCTAAAAAACCTACGTTAAACATAGAGGTTACAGTTACACTAGACATCAGGTAATTTTTCATTTTATCTTTTGAGGGCAAAAGAGGTCTTTATTCAGAAGCCATAGCGGTATAAGTACAGTCGGTATCAACAGCATGAGCTATCTTTTACGGTTCAAAAAAAAAAAAAAGCGATCTGGTACTACACCTATGAGCTTTGAGCTCCACACGACTCCAGTACCAGCCCCACGAACATAAGACGCAATGTAATGGGCCAAATGGGCTACAAAGTTTCTGATCTGAAAAAAATTACAATTGGTTAACGATGAAATTCCATGCCGAATATCACTATAAATAGCACCAAGCCTTGACATGTCCCGGCCTCCATTCTTCAAAACAGAAGCGACCCTAAAAAAAAAAAAAAAAAAAAGCGACCCTAAAAAAAAAAAAAAAAAAACAGAAGCGACCCGACTGCAATCATTTTCAAAGGTTATGGGCACACCCACAGGACCTGCACCGATGCGAGCTCCATCTAGGCACACGAAAGCTTCAGCTTCCTCGCCATCATAACATCTAACAAGGATGTGCCCAGCGGCAGTGAACTTTTATTTGTTATATAGCCTATGTGTATGTATGCGTAACAGCCCTGATTTTGAACTCAGTTACCAATGTCTACTAGGTGTGCACCTCTGCCACCTGTGTTCTAGGTCCACAACAGAATGTTGCACACTGATGTTCATGAATTCCGGTCTTCTTTCTTTACTGTTCTGACATGGCTGCAATTTGATATTGCTTTACTTACGAAACCGTTTATCTTTGTATTTAATCATAAAGCAATGCATGCTTCAAAGTTCCGCAGCAACGCGCGGGGTATCTTCTAGTTAGTACTAAAGGGGGATTAGCCCCCTGGTTAAACTGGGCCGGCCCCAGCGGCAGTAGCACGGGCAGCCACTGGTGTGGCTGGGCACGCACGCACCAGGGGGCGCTGGCGGCGATGGCCACGCGAGGGGAGCGGCAGGTGGAGCCGGCGCGGCCGGCCAGCAGGGGCTGCAGCGAGCGGGGGCGAGCGGCGGGCGAGGCCGCGCGCAGGCGGGCGCGGGCGCAGGCAAGCATGCGCGGGCGCGAGCGGCTGCAGCGGCAACAGCAGAACAGCAGCGGTGGCAGCTAGCAGATCAGCAGCAGCGGCTGCGAGCAGCAGCGAAGCAGCAGAGCAGCTGCGGCATGAGCAGCAGCAGTAGGCAGCGCAGCAGCAAGCAAAGAGCAGCAGCAGCGGCATGAGCAGCAGCAGCACAAGGAACAGCAGCAACGCAGCAGCAGTAGTACGCACACACGTACGTATGCGTACGCGCGAGCTCGGATGAGCTCGGAGACGGAGGCTACGGCAACGAATCGAGGGGGCAAGCAGGGGGGAATGGAGGAGGAGCTCACTGCGGTGCCGAAGACGAGCTCGAGGAGGCCAGGGACGGACCGGAGCGGCGGCAATCGACGACGAACGACGGTGATGTACGCGACGAAATGAGCTCGATGGCGAGCGTACGAGGCGGCCCCGCTCGATTTGATGCCCGGGATGGACGAAGTCGACGGTGGCGGTCCTTCTAGACATCTTCTCAGGTGACGGGGAGCACGATGGCCACGGCAACGACGACGGCCATGGCGAGCACGGCTCGGGCGAGTTCTAAATTGAAATAGATAGTGAAAGAGGGGGAGAATGGGGATTAGGGTTTGTCCTGGGGGTTGGGGGTGGTCTTATCCTTCTCCAGATGGTCGTGGATGCTTGACACGAGCTCAATCGAGCGTGTGGACGGCGTGCGCGCGGCCACGCCATGGCTCCTGTACGTGAGTTTTTTTTTATTTTTTAGAAATCTCGCCACTTTATTCATCAAGAAGGATGTTCATAGGTACACGGTTCGGGTCATGAGGAATGCCCAACCAAACATGTCTCCCTAAGCCTAGATTACAAGCAAATTTGGCGAGATTATGAGCTTCGAAATTGTGATTCCTACGCTCATGGACGAAAGAACATAAAGTAAAGCTATTGCTACGCTCTATTATCTCATGTACTACTGCTGAATGGAGACCTCTTGTCCCAGAATTGATGTCATTCACCATTCCGAGACAATCTGACGCTAACTTCAGACTTTGAACATTCAGGTCCTCCGCTAGTGCCATCGCTTCCCTGCAAGCGAAAGTTTCCAGCATCGCCGGGTCGGTGATACCTCGTACTACCACCGCCGACGACCCAAGATACGCCCCCGTGTGGTCTCGGCAAATGGCAGCAACTGCACCCCCGCGCCGGTTACGTGCTACTGCTGCGTCCACGTTCATCTTCACAACGCCCGCTGGGGAAGCTAGCCAGGAGTTGGAGGAGTCTTGCTGGGCAACCACAGGAGCTTGTCTCGTCTCTGAACTAGCCAGTTGACCCAGCTTGCTGATATATGCAGACACAAAAGATGAGGTTTGCTGTGGAGACTGAAAAATACCCTCATGAATTGCCTATCTCCTCGCATACCATACAGACCAAAGGGTGACCACCATTGCTGTGAACGAGCTATGATCCAAAGTTTCACTTAATTCAAAAAGCCAATTCTTCGCCCGTGGTTCAACATTCTCTGCCATCATAAAGGAGGTGGGCTGGGTCATGTACTGTAGCACTGGGCCTAAGTGCATAGTGTATTTCTTCTTTTTCCCTTATTCTTTTTCTGTTTTCTTTTTTGCAGAAGCTGTTTGCATTTCTTTGAGCTGCCAAAAGAATTTTGTAAAATATGGGACTTGGCCACATATTTACATTGCAATATTTGGCACTGCCACAAAAAGTTTGGGAGGTATTTGAATTTGTTGGAATTTTTCACAAATGGAAAAGCATTTAAAAATGCTGATTTGGCACTGTTTTAATTGATAGAGCCTAATTAAGCAAATAAGTGATGTTGTTTTCCTTAACAAATAATTGTTATGAAATATTTTCTAAATGATGGACTATTTTGTAGCCACGTTGGTGAAACTTTAAATTTCACTTGCAATTTGAATTGATTTCAGTGGTGGAATTTGAAATGATATATGAATTCACTGTGATCATTCCTGTGGCGCCCCCGAATCGACCGTGCACTAATCATACACGCAAATGCGCACGATCAAGCCCAGGAACTCACGAGAAGATATCACAACACAACTCTAGACACAAAATAAAAAAAATACAAGCTTTATATTACAAGCCAGGGGCCTCGAGGGCTCGAATACATAAGCTCGAGTACAAGAGTCAGCGAAAGCATCAGTATCTGAGTACAGACATAAATAGACAAGTTTGCCTTAAGTAGGCTGAGCAAAACAACGACATCTAGATCAAAAAGGCGCAGGCCTCCTGCCTGGGAGTCTCCTAAACTACTCCTGGTCGTCGGTCTCCACGTAGTAGTAGGCTCCGTCGGGGTGGTAGTAGTCGTCGGCGGGATCAGCTGTTCCCGGGACTCCGTCATCTGATTGCAGCAATCGGGTATGGGGAAAAAGAGGTAGCAAAGCAACCGTGAGTACTCATCCAAAGTACTCGCAATATTTACATCAGAACTATGCTAATCATGCATCGGTATCAAAGGAAGGGGCTATATCTGTGGACTGGACTGCAGAAATGCCAGAATAGAGAGTAGGCCTAGCCTATCGAAGACTAGCATCTTGCAGCGTCTTGCAGCAACAGAAGAGAGTAGAATAACATATAATATAGTAATAAGTATATATTAGCAACGCCCAGGGATCCTTCCTCGACTCCTTGCGAGAAAGCGATCCCGGAGCCAACATGTTAATTAAGTACCACAAGTATCCAGTTCTAGTTGTAGTAGATCGGGATACTCTCCGAGCGTCCTGTTACCGTGGACACGGTTATTCGAATAGATAACTTCCCTGCAGGGGTGCACCAACTTACCCATCACGCTCGATTAACTCTGGTCGGACACAATTTTCCTGGTCATGCCCGGCCTCGGCTGATCGACATGACGTAGTCCTACCTAGGCTCCGTAGAGAGGTCCCCGCCGGTCTACATCCTAAGCGTTCAGGGGTCTTGGGCCCATCGCCCTTTGCACTCCGGGTCATTGCGAGCAGGGCGAGTCCAGGCACCACCTCTGTCCTGGATGGCGCCGGCCCAGCCGTGCCGCAATGCTGCACTGGACGTCTAATAGAGCTTTCGGGGGAATCGTACGACACCGAGTGCCCATAACTATTCCCGCGTGGTGTTTAGTGCGAAAAGGCCAGAGGCCTACTCAGATCACATATCCAAACCCATTAGTGTGTTGGGAGCGCGCGGTGACGATCAGTGCTCCTGTCGCCCCGTCTCGCGGACTTACGGCAAGGGCCAGGCCCATCCCTCTCTAGGGCGGTCTCTGCCTGCCCGGCCGTGCCGCGTAATTATCTCGCGGGTACCCTCCTGGTCAACCCGACTTATCCTGAGACTGTCGGGAACTCAGGTCCACCTCTACTGGGGTGGTACCGCCTGTCCCTTCAGTCCCGCATTAACAGTTAAAAAGGGGCAATAGTTATAGGTAACAGTGTGTTCGTAACATCGAGGGGAAAGTCCGAGGAATCACCCTCGATGGACTCCCACTCGATGTAACCGTCAAGGTGAACTTGGAGGAATCACCCTCGATGGGTTCACACTTGAGGGGCTGCACGACAGAGGCATCATCGGAGGTTGTGAAAGAGGAATCACCCTCGATAACCCACAACCAATTAGCTACGCTACAGAGATATCATCAGGAGTGAGGTAGGAGGTATCACCCTCGGCACTCGATAGTAGCTCTGCAGAGTCGTGCAACTAAGGGGGTGTGCGGTGCTGTGTCGGTCTCTGCACATCGATCGGGTTGATCGAAACATCCGGAAGCAAAGCATGGCAACACGGACAAGGGTGCGGGGCCACTGATGGATCACTAACCAGTCTATACTAAGCATTTAGGACAACAGGTAAAGTATCAACAGCAGGTTACAAAAACAGGCTATGCATCAGAATGGGTACTATCGGAACAGCAACTGTAGCAATTCTAATGCAAGCATAAGAGAGAAAGAATAGGCGATATAGGCATGCTCAAGGGGGTTTGCTTGCCTGGAAGCTCTGCTGAAAGGGAAGAAGGGTCGTCGGTGACGTACTCGATCATAGAGGCATCGGCAGCAATCGCAGGGCCTACCAGAGAAGAAAGATTAGGAAGAAACAAATAAATAACGGGTAAACAAATGCACACAGATGCATGCCAGGTCAGTAAGGGTTGATTATGTGCTTTAATGCTTCACTAATTATTTTAGACGGAGAGGGAAAATATCCAGGAATATTTTCCCAGCTCCAGGTGCTTATCGGTATATTGATCCGGAGGGGAAGGTTCCATGTTCGATAGGTTAGAGGGGTGTGGCAGGTATGTGGATGGCATATTCGGATTCGTCTTATTTTTCTGATCTTTTTTCATATATAAATTAATTTCATCCGAGTTACGGTTGAATTTATATGAATTTCCAAAGTTTTAACTATATTCTGAAAATCCTGGAATTAATTTAATTCGAAATATTAAATGAATAAAATGCTATGGGTACACAGAGGTGTACCCAGCAGAGTGGCACAGGGGCTGACAGGTGGGGCCAGTCAACTGCCCAGTCAGCAGTTGACTGGTCCACGGTTGACTGGTCAACTGATGAACAGTGCCAGTGGGGCCCGGTTGTCATTGTCACATATTTTAATAGATTGTTTAAAATAATCTAATTAGTTATGGGGCCCACTGTCAGTGCCTAATTAGAGGGGAGGTTAGCACTAATTGGGGTTAGTCCCTAATTAAACTGGGCCGGCTCTACTGGCAGGCACAGCCGGCGGCGGCCAGAGGCCTGCACGCGGCCATGGCAGGGAGCCCGGCGCGGCGCAGCCGGCCAGCAGGGGCTGCGGTGGGCGAGCGCGGCAGGGCGGAGGCGGTGATACGTCTCCAACGTATCTATAATTTTTGATTGTTCCATGCTATTATAGTATCAATCTTGAATGTTTTTATATACATTTACAACAATTATATATCATTTTTTGGGACTAACCTATTAACTTAGTGCCCAGTGCGAGTTGCTGTTTTTGGTTTTCCAGAATATCAGTACCAAACGAAGTCCAAATGCCACGAAACTTTTTGGAGATTTTTTTCTGGACATAACAAACACTAGAAGCTTCGGGAGGGGACGAGAGGATGAAGCAGTGGCCCACGAGGCACCACGGCGCGCCCCGGGGGGGGGGGGGGGGGCGCCCTGGTACCTCGTGGGGCCCACACAGCTCCGTTTGACCTAATTCCAACTCTATAAATTCTCTAAAATCGGGAAACCAACAGAGGAGTCCACGAAATACTTTTTCCGCCGCCGCAAGTTCCTGTTCTCGAGAGATCCCATCTGGAGGCCTTTTCCGGCACTCCGCCGGAGGGGGAATCGATCATGGAGGGGCTCTATATCATCCTTGCTGCCCTTCCGATGATGCGTGAGTAGTTTACCACAGACCTTCGGGTCCATAGTTAGTAGCTAGATGGCTTCTTCTCTCTTTTTGATCTTCAATACAATGTTCTCCTCGATGTTCTTGGAGTTCTATCCGATGTAATCACTTTTTGCGGTGTGTTTGTTGGGATCCGATGAATTGTGAGTTTATGATCAGATTATCCATGAATATTATTTGAGTTTTCTCTGAACTCTTTTATGCATGATTATTATAGCTTCGTATTTCTCTCCGATCTATTGATTTGGTTTGGCCAACTAGATTGATTTATCTTGCAATGGGAGAGGTGCTTTGTAATGGGTTCGATCTTGCGGTGCTCAATCCCAGTGACAGAAAGGAACATGACACGTATGTATCATTGCTATTAAGGGTAAAAAGATGGGGTTTATTCATGTGTGAGTTTACTTTGTCTACATCATGTCATCTTGCTTAAGGCGTTACTCCGTTCTTTATGGACTTAATTCACTAGATGCATGCTGGATAGCGGTCGATGTGTGGAGTAATAGTAGTAGATGCAGGCAGGAGTCGGTCTACTTTTTTCATACGTGATGCCTATATACATGATCATTGCCTTGGATATCGTCATGATTATTTGCTTTTCTATCAATTGCCCAACAGTAATTTATTCACCCACCGTATGCTATTTTCAAGAGAGAAGCCTCTAGTGAAAACTATGGCCCCCGGGTCTATCTTAATCATATATTGAAAATCCTAAAAATACCTTGCTGCACTTTTACTTTATTTATTTTATTTTGTATTTTTGTTTGATCTATCTATCTATCACCATACAATTTAATCTTGCAATTAACCGCCAAGGGATTGACAACCCCTTGTTCGCGTTGGGTACAAGGATTTGTTGTTTTGTGTGCAGGTACTGCTAACGAGTTGTTGCGTGATTCTCCTACTGGATTGATAACCTTGGTTTCATAACTGAGGGAAATACTTATCTCTACTGTACTGCATCATCCCCTCCTCTTCGGGGAAATCCCAACGCAGCTCACAAGTAGCAGGCAGCTGCGGGCGGCAGCGGCAGCGGCGCAGGCGGGCGGCGCGAGCGGCAGCAGGGGGCGGTGGCAGCGAACGGCAGCACAGCAGTAGCGTAGCAGCATGGGGAGCAGCAGCGGCAGCACAAGCAAGCAGCGGCGGCGCAAGCAGCAGTGGCAACAGCAAGCAGCAGTCCAGCAGGTAGCAGCGGCTAGCGGCAGCAGCAGAGCAGCAGCCACACGCACGCACATACGCATACGCGTACGCAAGAGCTCGGGTGAGCTTCGGTCCACGGCAAACAATGGCACAAAATGGCACAGATCGAAGGGGAAAAGGGGTGGAATCGGTCGAGGAGCTCACCGGGAAGCTCGTAGACGTGGTTAGGAGGCGCGAGGACGATCGGATGCGACGAGCTCGACGACGAGAGACGTTGACCATGGCGGAAAACGGCTCGATCTCGTGCGTACGGTGCAGCTCCGGTCGAACAGAGGCACGGGGATGACAGAGTCGACGACGAGGAAGTCTCTGGACAACCTCCCGGTCGCCGGGAAGGCCAGTGGCCGCGTGATCGGCGACGGCGCGTCGACGGCAGCTCGGGAGCGAGCGAAACCAAGAGGGAGAGGACGAGCGAGGGGATAAGCGAGGGTTAGGATTTGTCTACAGGGTCGGGGGTCTTCTTATCCATCTCCTGGAGTGCTCAGATGATCAACACGAGGCAAATCCGGGTGTGGACGGCGTGCGCGCGCGTGCACAGCGCCATGGCCTGCCTCCTCTGTACTGAGGTAGGGGAAAAGCCTGTAGATGGGCTGGCTGTGCTACTGTAGCACTGGGCCATAAGTGCATAGTGGCATTTTCTTTTTATCCTTTTTATTATTTAGTTAGCTACTATTTCGCAATTAGTTTATGCACCAAACGATTTTTGTTGAATGTAAAACCCAGCTCACAAATGAAATGCAACATTGTGGTGTTGCACAAAAAGTTTCAGGATTTTTGGAATCTCTTAACTATTTTTAGAAATTGAAAAGGCAAAAATAATTGCTGCTGGTCCACTGTTTTGGTTGCTAGGGTCAATTTGGAAATTCAAATAATGTTGGTTTCAACATGACAAATACTTAGAGAATATTTGCCAAATAATGAACTATTCTCAGTGCATGACAAAAGAAGTAAATATTTGACATGCAATTCAAATTTGAATTTGGTTTTGATTTTGGACAAGTGGTAGATTGCCTTAGTGATCATGATGACATGACCACCATTAGGGGGAGATCACCGTAGTATGATTCTCGGGGTGTTACAATTCTCCTCCTCTAAAAGAAATTCTCGTCCCGAGAATTCAGGAGGTAGAAGGGAAAAGGTCGGGGTATTCTTCTTGAAGGCGATCCTCACGTTCCCAAGTGGCTTCATCTTCAGTGTGATTCGACCACTGCACTTTAAGGAACTTGATTACCTTCTGACGAGTTCGACGTTCAGCTTGATCAAGAATGCGGATCGGATGCTCTTTATAAGAGAGATCATCTTGCAATTCGAGCATTTCATGATCCACTGCACGGTGTGGATCCTTGAAGCAACGACGAAGTTGCGATACATGGAAGACATCGTGGATGTGAGAAAACTGCGGTGGCAATAGCTGGCGAGTCCGAGAAAACTCCTGACTTGCTTAACATTCTTCGGAGGAGTCCAGTCAAGAATAGCCTGAACTCGCTCTGGGTTGACAGCAATACCATCCTTGGAAATCACATGACAAAGATAGGTCACTTCGGATAACCAGAATTCACACTTCGAATACTTGGCATATAGCTGATGCTCTCGAAGCTTTTCCAGTACAAGACAAAGATGATCAGCATGTTCTTCTTTATTCTTGGAATACACAAGGATATCATCTAGATAAACCACGACGAACTTGTCGAGGTATTCCATGAAGATATAGTTCATCAATCGAGAGAACGTTGCTGGAGCATTGGTTAAGCCAAAGGACATGACGGTGTACTCGTATGAACCATAGCGAGTAACGAAAGCGGTCTTGGGAATGTCCTCTTCACGAACTCGGATCTGGTGGTAACCCAACCGCAGATCGAGTTTAGAGAATACGGAGGAACCAGCAAGTTGATCGTACAGATCATTGATCCGGGGAAGCGGGTACTTATTCTGTATGGTTGCCTGGTTGATAGGCCGGTAATCTTGGACCAACTGGTTCGTACCATCCTTCTTCTTGACAAAGAGAGAAGGTGCTCCCCAAGCAGAGGAATTTGGACGAATGAAACCTTGCGGATTGATTTATCGATTTCCTCCTTAAGCTCAAGGAGTTAAAAGATGTCACAAGACAGTATGTGTATGATGTGTCAGACATTTAATGAAATAGTTGCAGGTAATCCAGCTCTTCGGGTTGACGTGATCACGAGAACCTAATGTTAGAGTTAGTAAAATCTTTAACCCGAATAGAAGAGAGATCAGAGTCCCAGAGTAAAGAAGAGGAATAAAAGATCCTAAACCCATCCATTGGCGATGTGGGCCCGTAAGCCACACAACAATGTTAGTAAAATAGTTTTTCAAAGACTAGACTCAACTTCGGCCAAGGAGTTGGAAAGGGGTTTCCTACAGACAGTCGGCTCTGATACCAACTTGTGGCGCCCCCGTCTCGACCATGCACTAATCATACACGCAAATGCGCACGATCAAGCCCAGGGACTCACGGGAAGATATCACAATACAACTCTAGACACAAAATAAAAAAAATACAAGCTTTATATTACAAGCCAGGGGCCTCGAGGGCTCGAATACATAAGCTCGAGCACAAGAGTCAGTGAAAGCATCAGTATCTGAGTATAGACATAAATAGACAAGTTTGCCTTAAGAAGGCTGAGCAAAACAACGACATCTAGATCGAAAAGGCATAGGCCTCCTGCCTGGGAGCCTCCTAAACTACTCCTGGTCGTCGGTCTCCACGTAGTAGTAGGCTCCGTCGGGGTGGTAGTAGTCGTCAGCGGGATCAGCTGTTCCCGGGACTCCGTCATCTGATTGCAGCAATCAGGTATGGGGAAAAAGAGGTACCAAAGCAACCGTGAGTACTCATCCAAAGTACTCGCAAGACTTACATCAGAACTATGCTAATCATGCATCGGTATCAAAGGAAGGAGTTGTATCTGTGGACTGGACTGCAGAAATGCCAGAATAGAGAGTAGGCCTAGCCTATCGAAGACTAGCATCTTGCAGCGTCTTGCAGCAACAGAAGAGAGTAGAATAACATATAATATAGTAATAAGTATATATTAGCAACGCCCAGGGATCCTTCCTTGACTCCCTGCGAGAAAGCGATCCCGGAGCCAACATGTTAATTAAGTACCACAAGTATCCAGTTCTAGTTGTACTAGATCGGGATACTCTCCGAGCGTCCTGTTACCGTGGACACGGTTATTCGAATAGATAACTTCCCTGCAGGGGTGCACCAACTTACCCATCACGCTCGATTAACTCTAGCCGGACACACTTTTCCTGGTCATGCCCGGCCTCGGCTGATCGACACGACGTAGTCCTACCTAGGCTCCGTAGACAGGTCCCCGCCGGTCTACATCCTAAGCGTTCAGGGGTCTTGGGCCCATCGGCCTTTGCACTTCGGGTCGTTGCGAGCAGGGCGAGTCCAGGCACCACCTCTGTCCTGGATGGCGCCGGCCCAGCCGTGCCGCAATGCTGCACTGGACGTCTGACAGAGCTTTCGGGGGAATCGTATGATGCTGAGTGCCCATAACTATTCCCGCGTGGTGGTTAGTGCGAAAAGGCCAGAGGCCTACTCAGATCACATATCCAAACCCATTAGTGTGTTGGGAGCGCGCGGTGACGATCAGTGCTCCTGTCGCCCCGTCTCGCGGACTTATGGCAAGGGCCAGGCCCATCCCTCTCTAGGGCAGTCTCTGCCTGCCCGGCCGTGCCGTGTAATTATCTCGCGGGTACCCTCCTGGTCAACCCGACTTATCCTGAGACTGTCGGGAACTCAGGTCCACCTCTACTGGGGTGGTACCGCCTGTCCCTTCAGTCCCGCATTAACAGTTAAAAAGGGGCAACAGTTAAAGGTAAGAGTGTGTTCATTACATCGAGGGGGATGTCCGAGGAATCACCCTCGATGGACTCCCACTCGATGTAACCGTCAAGGTGAACTTGGAGGAATCACCCTCGATGGGTTCACACTTGAGGGGCTGCACGACAGAGGCATCATCGGAGGTGGTGAAAGAAGAATCACCCTCGATAACCCACAACCGATTAGCTACGCTACAGAGATATCATCAGGAGTGAGGTAGGAGGTATTACCCTCGGCACTCGATAGTAGCTCTGCAGAGTCATGCAACTAAGGGGGTGTGCGGTGCTGTGTCGGTCTCTGCACATCGATCGGGTTGATCGAAACATCCGGAAGCAAAGCATGGCAACACGGACAAGGGTGCGGGGCCACTGATGGATCACTAACCAATCTATACTAAGCATTTAGGACAGCAGGTAAAGTATCAACAGCAGGTTACAAAAACAAGCTACGCATCAGAATAGGTACTATCGGAACAACAACTGTAGCAATTCTAATGCAAGCATAAGCGAGAAAGAATAGGCGATATAGGCATGCTCAAGGGGGTTTGCTTGCCTGGAAGCTCTGCTGAAAGGGAAGAAGGGTCATCGGTGACGTAGTCGATCACAGGGGCATCGGCAGCAATCGCAGGGCCTACCGGAGAAGAAAGAGGAGGAAGAAATAAATAAATAACGGGCAAACAAATGCACACAGATGCATGTCAGGTCAGTAAGGGTTGATTATGTGCTTTAATGCTTCACTAATTATTTTAGAGAGAGAGGGAAAATATCCGGGAATATTTTCCCAGCTCCAGGTGCTTATCGGTATATTGATCTGGATGGGAAGGTTCAATGTTTGAAAGGTTAGAGGGGTGTGGTAGGTATGCTGATGGCATATTCGGATTCGTCTTATTTTTCAGATCATTTTTCATATATAAATTATTTTCATCCGAGTTACGGTTGAATTTATATGAATTTCCAAAGTTTTAACTATATTCAGAAAATCTTGGAATTAATTTAATTCGAAATATTAAATGACTAAAATGCTATGGGTACACAGAGGTGTACCCAGCAAAGTGGCACAGGGGCTGACAGGTGGGGCCAGTCAACTGCCCAGTCAGCAGTTGACTGGTCCACGATTGACTGGTCAACTGATGAACAGTGCTAGTGGGGCCCGGTTATCATTGTCACATATTTTAATAGATTGTTTAAAATAATCTAATTAGTTATGGGGCCCACTGTCAGTGCCTAATTAGAGGGGGCGTTAGCACTAATTGGGGTTAGTCCCTAATTAAACTGGGCCGGCTCTACTGGCAGGCATAGCCGGCGGCGGCCAGAGGCCTGCACGCGGCCATGGCAGGGAGCCCGGCGCGACATAGCCGGCCAGCAAGGGCTGCAGTGGGCGAGCGCGGCAGGGCGGAGGCGGCGCGGGCGGCAGCGGCGCAGGCGGGCGGCGCGAGCGGCAGCAGGGGGCGGTGGCGGCGAGCGGCAGCACAGCAGCAGCGTAGCAGCACGGGGAGCAGCAGCGACAACACAAGCATGCAGCGGCGGTGCAAGCAGCAGTGGCAACAGCAAGCAGCAGTCCAGCAGGTAGCAGCGGCTAGCGGCAGCAGCAGAGCAGCAGCCACACGCACGCACATACGCGTACGCATACGTGAGAGCTCGGGTGAGCTTCGGTCCACGGCAAACAACGGCACAAAATGGCACAAATCAAAGGGGAAAAGGGGTGGAATCGGTCGAGGAGCTCACCGCGAAGCTCCTAGACGTGGTTAGGAGGCACGAGGACGACCGGATGCGACGAGTTCGACGACGAGAGACATCGACCGTGGCGGAAAACCGGCTCGATCCCGAGCGTACGGCGCGGCTCCAGTCGAACAGAGGCACGGGGATGACGGAGTCGACGACGAGGAAGTCTCTGGACAACCTCCCGGTCGCCGGGAAGGCCAGTGGCCGCGTGATCGGCGACGGCGCATCGACGGCAGCTCGGGAGCGAGCGAAACCGAGAGGGAGAGGACGAGCGAGGGGATAAGCGAGGGTTAGGGTTTGTCTACAGGGACGGGGGTCTTCTTGTAGGAACGAAGTATGTCTACCAGAGGGGGGAGGGGAGTGAATATGAGTTTTAAAATTTCTTCGGAAATATCAAAACTCTCGGAACCCAGCAGCAGAGCGAATGAAAACAGAGTACAGCGAGCGAATACAAACTACCGAATGGAAACTAAGAGCATGCATCGAGACAAATCACATGATTGAAAGTAATGGGGAGATGCAGAGGTGACCAGTTATGCTCGATGGCGACAAGGAATTTGGTAGACCAGTTCGCCCTTCTGCAAAAGGACTACATCTGGTTGAAGGGGTTGTGATTTAACACAGCAGATAAACTCTCTTCACCCTATTCTCCTCGACAATTGGTTTGTCAACCAATGCCGATCACTCATGGTTGATGCTTGAGGCGATCTCCGAACCTTTGCAGACTTCTTCTTCGAGAACCACAATTACTCTTGGTCTCTGAAGAAATTGACACCTAACCGTCTAGAGAGTTCGCAGCTCTCAAGAGTAATAGGCGGAGCGTACTGGACTTAGATTCAAGTGATGCTGAACCACTATCTAATTTTTCGGCTCTGGGGTTTTCGCTTGGTGGATTTTAAACTCAAATCACTCAGGAGAGGGGGTTGCTCAACAATCTTCTCACAATCACACGGAGCAGCCACTGGACAACGCCAGTGTGGGGTGGCTATTTATAGCTGCAGCCTTCCCTGATGGGAAATGACCATTTTGGACACGCGGTCCAGCCAATGGCCAACCGACACGTTCACAACGGTCAGATTTTAAGAGCAACGGTAACATTACTTGAGGAACAAGTAATGCTAACTCCTCGGTCAGAGACAAATCTCTCGCAGCGAAGAAGATCACAGTCTCTTGCTGGCAAGTATTTGCTCGGAACACAAAGAGATTTCTCTCGCAACTTTCATAGGATTTGGGTTTAGCATCAGAGAATCAAAGTTTCGAACGCTACACCCCTCTTAGTTGTACAGTGGTCCTATGACTTAATAAAGAGAAGAGAAACAACGAAATAAATGCTATGTCTTCACTTCGTCTTCAATCTTCTTGGCCGCAGTCACTTTCTTCGGACGAGCACCGAACCAATTGCTTTGCGTCAGCCATTTTTGAGGGGTCACTCTTGTCGTCATAATCTTCGATGATAACCTTCACTGCCACGCAGGGGATTTTCTTCGGAGTTTGAAACAAACTCCTCTTGACTTCAGGGACCTGTTACTCTGTGTGCACTAGCAAACACATCAGTCCCTTACTGTTTATGTCAACAATCTCCAAAACATAAGGAGGCAAATTATTGCACCAACAATCTCCCCCTTTTTGGACGATTGTTGACAAAACAGATAATCATCGAAGTGAAGATAGATAAGTGTAAAGTAATTCCAACAAGAGTGAGTAAGTGTTACTTTGCTCGATGATGAAATAGACTCCCCCTAAATGTATGCAGGGAAAAAAGGATATGAGATAAATTCTCCTGCAAGTGTTGAAGTATACTGAGGAAATTTCAATCATTCGAGACATTGATTCGCACTGATGAGATATAATCCATCGAGATCGTAGTGCAATCATTCATAACTTCTGATAATAATTCCACCTGCAAAACAAGTGCTTCGAGAGAAATAGTGCAGCAGGAGGGGTTATTAACATTACAGCACAGAAGTTATCGAGTTTTACAGCTTAGTACAGATAAGCTTAAACCAGAAGTTGCAAACTCGCACGAAACCAAAACCAACAAAACACATAAAGCAAATCTATCGAGACTCGATGTAATTCTCCCCCTTTTTCTCAACGAGTGTCAAAAAGGTGACGAATAACATGAGTGCAAAAATGCAGAACTTGGTTCAATCATTGGCATCTCCAGAAGAACTGTCCGGGGTGACTTCTTCTTCGAAAGTGACATGATTGTCTTCGTCTTCAGCAGCATCAGATTTTTCTTCAGGAATAATAATGTGGGGCTGAGCAGATGAGGGTACATGAGGAGGAGCCACAGGTGGAACACGGGATAGCACATTGCCTTCGGTAGGTTTCTCGGTCGGTGAGGTGGCTTCAGACTCGTCAAGCAATTTGCGAAGCTTGAGATGAAGAAGATCAGTGGTTGGCTCATGAACAGGAAGAGGAGGGGTACTCCGATCTTGAAAATCTTCAACAGTGAAGCCTTTGTCAATATAATCATAGAGCTCTTGGAGATTGACATTCAGGAGTTGTTTCTCGGTGAAGAACTTGCGAAGCAATTTTCAGAGTCTCTTCTTGTTTTCATCAGCTATCAGATGCATGATTCTGGTGCAATTGTTGAGAGCATTTAGGTCAGAGGCGAGATGTTCTTTTTCGCGTCGATCCTCGGCGGTATGCTGTAGCAGCAGCTGTTGTGTGCGCAAACTAACTTCGAGTTGCGATGGAGGTTGAGGAAAAATCTTTCGGCCGCGCTGAGGAAGACGTGGCCCATCGAATTGCTTGTTATAGTCTTGGGGGCTTGATGCGGGCGATTTGCCCGAAGTGATATCTTCCATGACTTGCAAGGTATCGCGAACAGGAGGAATGACGCTTTTGTGGTTTTCCTTCGCAAGATACACTGTGCGCATAGCATGATCAATAACTTTCTGGATCCACGGTGCGAAAATTTTGATGCAGAAGGGATATTGTGCAGAATACGCAGAAACATGTCTTCCACGTCGAAGATGTATCGCTCAGAGATTGCATATATAGCATTTCGGAGAACATCTGAGATGGATTTGTCTGGATTCATACCCGCCAGAGGGCAAATTGTGTAGGAGAGCATGTGAAATAGCGTCTGATTCTCGAAGGTTAAGTGCTCAGGACGAGGAGGACCAGTGTAGTCACGAATCTTTTCTTGATCCATTGTGCACCGAAAAGTTTCATCTGATATGACATCAATGTTGTGAACCCGAATTTCAGTGTCACCATGCTCAAAGCGAGGGAAATGGAAGCGCGAGACAAGATCTGTTGAAGTGCATTTGATGCGTTTTCCTTCGGTCATCCACTCCATAATCCATTTTGAGCTATCAGATTCATCGCCAGAGATATACAGTGTAGCATAGAACTAAAGAATAATCTCTCTGTTCCAAGGGTGCTCGAATTCAAATACCTTGGTGAGGCAGAAATCATCCAGATCTTGAAGCAATTGATTGAAACAGCCAATATTGCGCATTGCAGGAATATTCAGATATTCATGCGGAAATATCTTTCTGCTCTCATAGAGGACCCGAGAGTAATATATGGCATGTTCCTTAGTCCAGAAGCGAGGCGATTCCGAAGTGCGCGGCCCATCATACGGACTATCTTGAAAGAATTTGGGGTGCGCATTCCGATTGAAAAGAGGACCTTTCGCGCCTGCTCCTGATGAGAACAAGGGTAGTTCTTCACGAGGATATGGATATTTGAGTTCTTCTTCAGGAGAGAGAAATTCATCGCCATATACAACTGAATCAGTACGGTGAGCAGAGACAGATTTCCGTTCGGAAGGACCAGCATCTGGGATTCGTGTCGCTGTGTCGATACTTAACTTGAGTGGAGATGGAGCAGGTGTTGCAACAGAGGGTGCTACAGAGGCAGTAGGCAGTAGGGCAGGTTCATCCACGTTAGGCACTGAGGCCGAATCATGCACTGGAGGTGGTTGAGGTTGTTCCACTGGAATCTGTTGTTGCTCGATAATAGGAGAAGCCAAGACTTTTGGAGTTTCATGAGCCGGAGAAGCTTGGGGCTCGAAGCGAGGAATTTCACCTTCCTCAGAAATAGATCTTTGCGAGGGAATATCAGCTCGAGCAGGGGATGCCACAGGCACTGGTTCAGTTGCCCTTGGCGAGGGAGGAGCATCTGAGTCTTTTACTAGGGGGTTCGAAGGAGGAGCTGGCTCAGGAAATTTTTCTTTCTGAGACTGAGCAACTGGGCGTGCAGGCGATTTTTCCTTCGGAGCAGGAGGTACATTTTTCTTCGCAATTCTCTTTCGTTGCTTCTTCTTGAGTTGAGCAACTTGATCAATGTGGCCTTTGACCAGATCATTGTAGCCAGTGACTTTTGCTTGATGTTCGTCACAGATCTTGCGAACAATTTCGTCTAGATCCGTATGAAAGTGTAACCTTCTGTGACGGAGGAGAGTCATGGCACGGTTGACATCCTTGTAAGAATCTTCGAGCGCTTTAATGACAAATCTTGAAGAAGCAGTTTTCATTCGACCATCAAGGTCAATTAGTTCGGCAGAGAGAGTGTTGATCTCAACTGCATCTTCTCTCATTTCTTGAACTACGAAAGTGGTCTGTGTAATAACTTCAGCAGGGATAGGCAGAGATGCCACTTCACCATCGAATGGATTGTCCACACATTTATCAAGTTGTTCCATGATAAACATGTGATCATAGTAGTGAGGAGCATCAGACTTGGCAATAGGAACAGTCTGCACAGGAACTTGCTCAGAAGGAGGTTTAGAAGCCAATGGCTGAGTCAAGGTAGGTGCAAACTTAGCAGCCTTCTCCATCGGAGCAGTAGCTTGTGGAGCATTTTTCTCGGTAGTAGGCGCCTCGATTTTCTTCAAGTCAGGCTTGGGAATACTTTCGCCTGGCTTTGCAGTACTCACAGGAGTGTCAACAACCAAATCTTGCAAATTGATAGCATTTGGATGAGGAGTTGTGTTTACATGCTGTTTCATCGTGGCAGTGGTAGCAGGAGTTTTTCGAGCAGTGATCTTCTTCGGTGGTGCTTCTGGAGCCATATGAACCCGAAGATCAGGCAACACAGTTGATGTGGTAATATTCACTTCCTCGCTGAAAGTAGCAGCAACTTCTTCCTTGGTGAGCGGAGGGTCATCATCATCATCCAAAGAATCATTCATTTGAAATTCATCAGCAGGTTCAGCCTTTTTCTTCTTTGATGCACTCTTTCTCTTTGATGCAGTAGCGCTAGGATCATGCTTGCGTTTGGTGCGTCCTTCAGATTTTCCTTCGGCCTTTTTCTTTTCGACATCATCTTTGAGAAGGCGAAGGTTTTCCTCTTCTCGAGCCTTTTGCTTTTCAGCCCTCTGAGCTCGCTTGATGGCATTTCGCTGACGCTTAGCAAGCTCACCAGGATAAGATTCGAGTGTGCGAAGGGAGGACTCATGAGCATTTGGTGGAGGAGGTGGTCTCTCTTTGGGACCATTTGGTTTGATGAGAGAAATTTCCCGGCAGTCACCCCATGGTGGATGAAATGCAAAGTTTTGAGCAAACCGAGGATGAACAAATTCATAGTTGAACCATTTGCGCACCCAATGACGGCGAATCCATTGTTGACGGTTATCTCTCTGCTGTTTGGTGTCTCCTGGAACGGTATCGTAACGATCATGAGAGATATACTCAGCAGTGTTTGTGTATGCCTGTCTGCCACCCTTCTTCTTCTTCGGAGCATTCTCTTCTTTCTCATTAGCAATTTGCTCGGTGCTTTTTCGCTTGCTGGTTGATGGGCCTACAGTTGGGCCCATGGCATGCGGAGCTTTTGATTTGTCAGCTGTACCCAGAACAATATCATCCCTGTCAGCCCGGCTCACTGGTTGAGCCGAATCCTCAACTGACTGCATTTTCCTGTGAATAAAGATATATGCGAGGGAAAATGGGGACAGGGTTACGAATGCACACAGCGAAGATTTTGAAAAAGAAATCGTTTTGATGAAGAAGTAGATGCGGACTTTGAGAAATGTTTTGGATGAAAGAAATGTGTAGAACGAACTAGTAGGTTCGAAGAATATACTAGTTAATGTACTAAGCATTCCGTTCATACGAGACACAACACAAACCTTAGATCTGAATTTTTTTCGGATGCGAGGGACTACTACAAACCACATCGGCACAAGTTACCTATCAGTAAAGATCTGTGAAATTCGGTAAAAATAGACAATTTCTACCGTGGACGAACTCGAACAAGATGAATGGAAGAACGAGTTCACACTACACATACCCTAACTTGGTGATGTGCAGCAACTACGGTGGCGCGGGGATGGAGATGATCCGCGGTGGCGAGGAATGACTCCGGCGACCTCTTTCCAGCAGCAAAGCGGCGAAGATGATCGACATCGTTGAGCTCGAGGTGGAGCAGTACGGCAGGGCTTCGGAAAGTGACGGTGGTGGAGAGATGTGAAGTGAATCGAGGGAGAGTGGCGTCACAGAATATATATGCGAGGAGGAAATAACCGCACCCGGTGAATCTGATCGGATGGCCACAGTCAGAGGACTATTGCGATTCAACGGACCAGATAAACTGGCAGTTGATGAAGAGCACGTGGCAACCGTCATCAAAGAACGTGGTCCTGACTTGGGCGGGAAACCCCAAATTTTGGACGGCTTTCGCAAAAACAGATTAAGTTCGGACCGAAACTTTAATGTGGTCAAGGACACCAGATAAAATTTCGTTACCAGATGAATTTTGTGCATTCATAACGGAGCAACATAGACTGGAAGAGATAGAATAGAGAGAGAAACAGGGTCCTAGGTATTTCACTCAGATGAACAAACACAAACACCCGAGAGAGAAGCTATGAGTGAAAAACATTCGGACTAACACAGAAACCTTCAACCGAAAGACAACTCAGCGAAGAGAAATTGTGGTGGCGTTACCCACCGTATAAGAACTGTATGAACCCGAGCATCGCACAATTATCGTGGCACCCGGTTAGTCTAGTTCTTCGATAATGTATTCACTCTCAGAAAGAAAATTTCACTTTGTCAAAATTTTCAAACTCTTCGAGTGTTGTGCACCCATTCCTTCTAAGATGTGGAAGTGATGGTACGGGTGCCGAGTCCAGCTTACTGCACGTTTGCAGAGTCCAGGATATTTAGCTCGCACCGTAACGCACAGAATCTTTTCTCATCGAGAGGCTTGGTGAAGATATCGGCGAGATTTTCTTCGGTATTGACGTGACTGATAACAATATCCTCTGGAGCAACATGATCGCGTAGGAAATGATGTCTGATCTCAATATGCTTGGTGCGAGAGTGCTGCACTGGATTGTGTGCAATTTTGATCGCACTCTCATTGTCGCACAATAGAGGGATCTTCTTGACCTTGATGCCATAATCCTTCAGGGTTTGCTTCATCCATAATAACTAAGTGCAACAGGCGCCAGCAGCAATATATTCGGCCTCAGCCGTAGAGAGCGAGACACAATTCTGCTTCCTTGACGACCAACATACCAATGATCTACCGAGGAAATGGCATGTCCCCGAAGTAGATTTCCTGTCGACCCCGTCACCTGCATAATCTGAGTCTAAATATCTAACGAGGTCAAACTATGCTCCCTTAGGATACCATAAACCTAAGGTGGGGGTGTGAGCCAAATATCTCAGAATACGCTTGACCGCTTGGTGATGCGATTCTTTCGGTGCAGCTTGAAAACGAGCACACATACAAACACTCAACATAATATCAGGTCTGGATGCACATAAGTAGAGCAAAGAACCAATCATCGAACGATAAGCTTTCTGATCGTAATCTTTACCGTACACATCTGCGTCCAGCTGGCCATTCATGGGCATGGGAGTTTTGTAACCTTTCTGTTTGCAATCTTGCATTTTAAACTTCTTCAGACAGTCTCTCAGATATTTCTCCTGAGATATGAAAATTCCGTTGTCCTGTTGACAGATTTGCAGTCCGAGAAAGAACTTGAGTTCACCCATCATAGACATTTGATATTTCTCGGACATCATTCGCCCGAATTCCATGCTGCATGCATTGTTAGTACAGCCGAAAATAATATCATCCACATAAATTTGACACACGAATAGATCACCATCAATTGCACGAGTGAAAAGAGTGGAATCAGTGGATCCTGGCTTGAACCCTTTGTCGAGCAGAAACCTCTTCAGAGTGTCTTACCAAGCTCGAGGGGCTTGCTTCAGCCCATACAGAGCCTTTTTCAACCTGAAAACTTTGTTAGGAAACTGAGGGTTTGCCTAACATATACTTCCTCATCAATTTCACCATTGAGGAAAGCACTTTTCACATCCATTTGATAAAGCAGAATATCATTGTAGTTTGCATAAGCGAGAAGAATACGAATTGCCTCAAGGCGAGCAACAGGAGCATATGTTTCACCGAAATCAATACCTTCTACCTGTGTATACCCTTGAGCGACAAGACGCGCTTTGTTTCTCACAACAATGCCATTTTCATCTTGCTTGTTTCGGAAGATCCATTTTGTGCCGATGATATTGTGCTTCTTAGGATTCGGTTTGTCAACCAATTCCCACACATCATTTAATTCGAATTGCACCAACTCTTCTTGCATGGCATTCATCCAATCGGGATCATTCATGGCTTCCTCATACTTGGTAGGTTCTGTCAATGAGACAAAGGAGAAACTGCCATAGTAGTTAGCCAAACGGGTGCGAGAACGAGTTGTGGGTCGGTAACCTGGATTCTCGAGATCTTCGAGGATTAAAGCAGGGTCAACTCGATTTGCCACTCGTGGGAGAGGATTTCCTTCTTGATGATCATTTTCATTTTCCTCAGCATCATCATCAGGATGGGCATTTGTATCGCCATTCTCATCGGGATTGCCATTTTGATTTGCACTTGCATTTGGGTTGCCATTCGTGTTTGGTGCGGCATTTTCTTCGGCAGTAGATTGACGTGTTCTTCTTCGAGCCACGGGGGCATCTTCATCGGAAGAGTCAGGTGTATTTCCTTCGACTGGCCTGACATCCCCAATGGCCATTTGCCGAATAGCATCCGAGATCGGTGGTTCATCTATCACATTAGGCAGGTGCTCCTTTTGAGAGCCGTTAGATTCATGAAACCGCACATTTACCGTTTCCATAACTTTCCCGTGGTGAGAGTTATAGACACGATAAGTATGCGAGTTCGAGCCATACCCAAGAAGAAAACCTTCATGTGCCTTAGGTGCAAACTTGGAATTATGATTCATGTCACGAATATAGCAACGTGCACCAAAAACACGTAAATAAGAGACATTTGGTTTCTTGCCAGTGATAAGCTCATATGAAGTTTTCTTAAGGAATTTGTGAAGATAAACACGATTCACAACATGACAAGCAGTGTTAATAGCATCAGCCCAGAAACGAATGGGAGTTTTATACTCACTGAGCATTGTTCTCGCCATTTCGATGAGAGTTCTATTCTTTCGCTCAACAACTCCATTCTGTTGGGGAGTGTATGCGGCAGAGAACTCATGAGTTATACCATTTTCGTCGAGAAAATCTTCGATATGAGTATTTTTGAACTCAGTACCATTGTCACATCTGACGTGCTTAATTCGCACATCATATTCATTCTGAGCCTTCTTGGCGAATCTTTTGAAGATGTCTTGGGTGCAGGTTTTGTCTTCGAGAAAGAATACCCAAGTGTATCGAGAGAAATCATCAACAATAACCAGACCATAATGACTGCCTCCGAAGCTTGCATAGTTTTGAGGTCCGAATAAATCCATATGAAGAATTTCCAGAGGTCTTGTTGTGGTCATGACAGTTTTGGACTAATGGTGCTTCTTGGCCAATTTGCCGACTTCACACGCACCACAGAGACGATCCTTATCGAATTTCACATCAGGAATGCAACGAAGATGATTTTTCTTCATGAGAGTCTGCAAATTTCTCATACCTGCATGACCAAGTCTTCGGTGCCACAGCCATCCTTCGGTTGCTTTTGCAAGCAAACAAGTTTGGACTGAGGGACCCTTAGAGAAATCCACAATATATAAATCACCCTTTCTATTTCCCTTGAAGACGAAGGAATTGTCAGAAGCCATAAAGACGATGCATTTGGATGATGAAAATAGAACTAGCATGCCTAGATCACAAAGCTTGCCAACTAACATGAGATTGAATCCAAGAGACTGAACAAGTAAAACATCATCAATGTTCTTGTCCTTGGATATAGCAATTTTACCTAACCCAATTACCTTTCCTTTGTTGTTGTCGCCGAAAGTAATATACTTCTAAGATGAAGCAGTTAAGTTGGGGTCGACAAACAACGACTTGTCTCTGGTCATATGACCAGTGCATCCACTATCCATTATCCATTTGGTACACCCAGAGACATAGTCCTGCAGAGAAATCAGGCTTTCTTAACCACCCACATCTTTGTAGGTGGCTTCGGAACATATGAGCGAGCAGGCTATGATTTCTTTCGATAGTCATATGAATTGTGACTCGAGTAAGTACGAGCATAATCGAAAGAGTATGCATTGAAATTCTTTTCGGACGAATGGGTATAGTGGTTGGATGAGGTATGCATGTACTCATTCTGTCGAACCTTTCCAGGAAGTATCGAGCATTTTCAGCCTGCATGGTTAGTAACGTAGTAATAGGTAATGCTTCGATAGTTTTCCTAGGCACCCAGATAGCTTTCTTTGGGGGGCCATTCCTGCTGTTTGGTCCAACATAGCGAGCAACAGCCTCACCACGTTGGTTTTTGAACAACTTATAGTTGTCCATAGAATCATCATATGAGTATTCAGGGATAGGGCTGTCATATCCTGAAAGTAAAGCTGGATCGAACGTTTTGCTCTTGGCAGGCACCCACACAGTGCGAGGATATTGATCAGGTTCCCAGTAAGAGCCATTTTCATTCAGTTTCCTTTCGAAACCGATACCTTCTTTCCTGGGATTTTTGTGAAGAAAGGATTTCTTCAGAACATCACACAGGGTTTGATGTCCTTTGAGAGACTTGAACATTCCTGTCTGAAGAAGATCCCTCAACCTAGCATTCTCATCAGACACAGAACCATTTTCCTCGACAGAGGGGTTAGCATTCACAGAAGATTCAACATTTGATTCAGCGTTACTGCGTTCAAGGCATTTTAAGCAAGGTGGTACAAACACTTCAGGTTTCTCTTTGAGTTGTTGGGTGGGAAGAGAATTTTCTCTGATCAAGTCATCATGAGCCTCTCTCAGCAACTCGAGTTCCTGTTTCCTTTTCAGGTAATCATAAGGCAATCTCTCGTGGTCGGCTGAGAGAAACTCATGACGATTTGACAGTTCTTCCATTCGAGGCTCGAGTGCGGAATGCTCTTCTGTCAACGACTGATTTTTCTCCATCTCCTCAACCAACAACCCTTCAGATTTCCTGAGGGTTTTCTCAATTTTTTTGAGAGAGTTTTGTTGCATATTAGCAATTTTGATCAGTTTAGCATGGTCATCCTCATCCGATGAGTATTGATCACTGGAGTGAACCTTGTGATGTTTGGAGGGTACCTTTTCTTTCGAAGCTTTGGCCATGAAGCAGTAGGCAGGAGTAGTGGCACATGCTAAGCCAGCCATGCCCGAATCCGAATCCTCATCAGATTCATCAACTTCCTCGGAGCCAGATGATTCTTCTTCATCGGAGTCCATCTCCTTGCCGATGTACGCCTTGGCCTTGCGAGAGGTATTCTTGCGGTTGGATGAGGACTTGGAGGGATTCCTTGAGGAAGATCTTGACGAGGACTTGGAGGAGGAGCTGTCCTTCTTCTTGAAGAACTTCTTCGTTTTCTTCTCATCATCGGAGTCGTAGTTCTTGCTCTTGCCTTTGCCATGGTTGTTTCCTGAATCATATCTTCCACTGGCACGGATTTTAGCTTCCCAGAGAGGGCAGTCCGAAATGAAATGCCCTGGCTTTTTGCACTTGAAGCAGGTGTAATCTCCAGTAGGTTTTGATGAAGATTTGGAGCCGCCAGAGTTGCTGGATCCTTTCTTCTGAAACTGATTTTTCCTTTGAAGGCGCTGGAATCTTTTCATGATCAATGCGAGATCCTTGCTGATCCTTTCTGGGTCATCTGAATCTTCTTCGGCATTTCCTTCCGAGGAAGATTTAGCCACAGCCTTGAGAGCATGACTCTTTCGGTGACTCGAGCCATAGAGATCTCTTCTTCTTGTTCCTCGTGGGTGTTTAGCCTTTCCATGATATCAGCGGAGTCGAGAACTTTGAAATCAGCTCGCTCCCGAATCATCAGAACTAGTGTGTCGAACGAACTGTCAAGGGATTGGAGCAGCTTCTTCACAACTTCGTGATCAGTGATGTCTTTGGCGCTGAGACCTTGCAGCTCGTTTGCAATGTCACTCAGACGATCGAAAGTTTGTTGACAGCTTTCATTTCCGATTCGCTTGAACCGATTGAACGTCGCCCGAAGAGTATCAATGTGAGCTTCTTTCTGAGTTGAAGCACCCTCATTTATCTTTTCGAGAATGTCCCATAATTCCTTTGCAGTTTCACACTGACGATAGCGAAGAAATTGAGCACGAGAGAGATGGCCACCAATTTCATCTTTAGCTTGAGCATCCATCTGGATAAGTTTCTTCTCGAGGTCAGTGGGGACCTGGGGCACTGCAATCTCGAATCCATTCTGCACCACGTTCCACATATCATCGTCAATAGCTCGGAGACGGATCTTCATCTTCTCTTTCCAGAAGGGATAGTCCATCCCATCGAAGATGGGAATCTTGAGGTACGACTTGTAGCTCACTGAAGACATACTTAAACTCCAAGGTGGTTAGACCAAAATGAGCAGAGTCAAGGAGTACCTTGCTCTGATACCAATTGTAGGAACGAAGTATGTCTACCAGAGGGGGGTGAATGGGAGTTTTAAAATTTCTTCGAAAATATCAAAACTCTCGGAACCCAGCAGCGGAGAGAATGAAAACAGAGTACAGCGAGCGAATACAAACTACCGAATGGAAACTAAGAGCATGCATTGAGACAAATCACATGATTAAAAGTAAAGGGGAGATGCAGAGGTGACCAGTGATGCTCGATGGCGACAAGGAATTTGGTAGACCAGTTCGCCCTTCTGCAAAAGGACTACGTCTGGTTGGAGGGGTTGTGATTTAACACAGAAGATAAACTCTCTTCGCCCTATTCTCCTCCACAATTGGTTCATCAACCAATGCCGATCACTCATGGTAGATGCTTGAGGCGATCTCCGAACCTTTACAGACTTCTTCTTCGAGAACCACAATTACCCTTGGTCTCTGAAGAAATTGACACCTAACCGTCTAGAGAGTTCGCAGCTCTCAAGAGTAATAGGCGGAGCGTACTGGACTTAGATTCAAGTGATGCTGAACCACTATCTAATTTTTCAGCTCTGGGGTTTTCTCTCGGTGGATTTTAAACTCAAATCACTCAGGAGAGGGGGTTGCTCAACAATCTTCTCACAATCACACGGAGCAGCCACCGGACAACGCCGGTGCGGGGTGGCTATTTATAGCCGCAGCCTTCCCTGATGGGAACTGACCATTTTGGACACGCGGTCCAGCCAATGGCCAACCGACACGTTCACAACGGTCGGATTTTAAGAGCAACGGTAACATTACTTGAGGAACAAGTAATGCTAACTCCTCGGTCAGAGACAAATCTCTCGCAGCGAAGAAGATCACAGTCTCTTGCTGGCAAGTATTTGCTCGGAACACAAAGAAATTTCTCTCGCAACTTTCATAGGATTTGGGTTTAGCATCAGAGAATCAAAGTTTCGAACGCTACACCCCTCTTAGTAGTACGGTGGTCCTATGACTCAATAAAGAGAAGAGAAACAACGAAATAAATGCTACGTCTTCACTTCGTCTTCAATCTTCTCGGCCGCAGTCACTTTCTTCGGATGAGCACCGAACCAATTGCTTTGCGTCAGCAATTTTTGAGGGGTCACTCTTGTCGTCATAATCTTCGGTGATAACCTTCACTGCCACGCAGGGGATTTTCTTCGAAGTTTGAAACAAACTCTTCTTGACTTCAGGGACCTGTTACTCTGTGTGCACTAGCAAACACATCAGTCCCTTACTGTTTATGTCAACAATCTCCAAAACATAAGGAGGCAAATTATTGCACCAACACTTCTTATCCATCTCCTGGAGTGCTCAGATGATCGACACGAGGCAAATCCGGGCGTGGACGGTGTGTGCGCGCGTGCACAGCGCCATGGCCTGCCTCCTCTATACCGAGGTAGGGGAAAAGGCTGTAGATGGGCTGGTCGTGCTATTGTAGCACTGGGCCATAAGTGCATAGTGGCATTTTCTTTTTATCCTTTTTATTATTTAGTTAGCTACTGTTTCGCAATTAGTTTATGCACCAAACGATTTTTGTTGAATGTAAAACTTAGCTCACAAATGAAATGCAACATTGTGGTGTTGCACAAAAAGTTTCAGGATTTTTGGAATCGCTTAACTATTTTTAGAAATTGAAAAGGCAAAAATAATTGCTGCTGGTCCACTGTTTTGGTTGCTAGGGTCAATTTGGAAATTCAAATAATGTTGGTTTCAACATGGCAAATACTTAGAGAATATTTGCCAAATAATGAACTATTTTGAGTGCATGACAAAAGAAGTAAATATTTGACATGCAATTCAAATTTGAATTTGGCTTTGATTTTGACAAGTGGCAGATTGCCTTAGTGATCATGATGACATGACCACCATTAGGGGGAGATCACCGTAGTATGATTCTCGGGGTGTTACAATTCCTTGCAAATCAAAGTAGCTTAGCATTAATATGAAGATCACTATAGCTCATTTACACAGGGGTGTTACACATAGTACATGGTTTGCTTAATTATTTTCAATAAGAACTTAACATTATTAATTATGTTACTTTGTGGTTAACTTGAATTTAAATACATGAGGATTTGACAATTAATGATCCACCAGTGAATCAAGTAACGTATAGTGCATTGCTTGTCAGACAAGTTTGCACAAAGTCCACAATTAGGTCATGATAAGTGATGTGCCAACTTCCCCATCCTCCATGCTCTCACTCTTAATAATATACCAAGAGAATGTGTTGTTCCCCTTTCTTTCCTTTAAATGCACAATACATGGTAAAACCTTTTACATTAACTATTATGTGGATCACTTTTGTGTGCCATTGACCATTATATCCTATGGAGCAATGTAGGTGGGTCTATTTCATTGTTTTCTTCACAAGGGTTCAATGAAGTCAAGAGCAATGCACTAGAAGCATGTATATACCTCGGAATACATGCATTGTTCAACAGTTTTTGAGCCTCCTATTGTCAAAATTGTGTAGTTTAAGAGATAGAGAGTGAGTGGGGAAGAGGAAGAAAGGGAGCATGTAAGATCAGTGGGAATAGGAACATTGAGGGAATCCTATAGCTCAATTTGCCTTCCTATATTAGAGGTAACAATTTGCTTTGTGTTTCCCTAGTGCCTCATATTCCTATCGTTATTAGGTACTACCTCCTCTTCCTTCTATCTTGTACAGTTATGTTTTGGGGAGAAACCAGAATGTATCAATGCATAGGGTTAGAATATGTGGTGTTGGGAGTGAGTCTGGAAGAGGATGGAAAGAGGGTCTGAGGGAACTGCACATGGGAATAATAGGATAGTTGAAAATTCATGCAAAAATCTATAACAAGCCTTACCCATTACTGGTCATAATCAGTAAATAAGCATGCCCCCAATGGTTTTTTAAAATCTTTGAAGCACCAGTAGCATGGAGTATATGTCACTAGAAATTCTACCATTTAAACATCCCAAGCATTCCATTATAAGGACTAACTAGTTGATTACATGGGAGGACCACAGACTCTGGCAGTGCGTCTATTCCTCATACACATCTAATTGAAAACGAGTTTATATGTGGATGTGCCTCAAAACATGTCAGTGAGTTATGGCTTGTGGTATTAAAACTCTATAGGTATGTTCTCAAAAGAAGCCTTTTTAGGGTTAGCTACCAAGCTTCAATCCAGCTCTAAGCTCATTTCACCATCAGAAGTGTCCCATTCTGGAAAGAACTTGCATCAATCAGATGTGATCTCAATTAAGATCATTTGTCAAGCTAATACTTTTAAAATATCAGATATTAAAGAAGGCAAGCACTCATGCAACTAATATATAAATCTTGTGACAAAGTGATGATTTTTCTTGGGAGAACCCTATAATTGTTTTCCGGTCTATATTAATGCTTTGAAAATATAGAACTGACTTGACTAACATAATCTAGAGCAGATTGAGCTAGTGTGTAACAAACAAACATCTACCACATGTAGCCTTGAACTGTGGTTGGCATCAAAATCATCGTCGTATCATATATGTAACTAAAGTCAATGGACACATTGATCCCAACTCTAACGGTTCATGAAAATTAGTTCACATATATTAGCACAAAATGGTCATGTGGTACACCATCGTTTTTGAGAAGTCATGTGCATATATTTAAAGCACACATACACCAAATTGTGACTAGAATTTCAAAAGGACAAAAAATAACTAGCTTTGGATAATTGGTAAGTATGTTTGGCAGTGAAAATTGAACGTTGCACTTTATCATGAGAAAACTATATGTGAACAACACTTTCTAGACTGAGCATTCAATAGTGTAAGAAGACTACCTAATTTGAAGCCAACAACAAATCATATTCAACTGGTCACTACATCAGGCAAAGTTATGAGACAAAAGATATTCAGTGTATTTTTCTACAATTAATTTACACCTTGATCTATTTGTTGCTTTTTGATGCATTAATGAATGTAAGAAAACTCGATGGTATGTTTCATAACTTCATACACACTTTCAGTTTAATAAAGTGCATAATTAGGCTAGTCAAAATGTGAGAAAATAATATCTCAAAATTTTACAAGTTTACAGGGCATAGCAATGTCTTCATTGCATCATTTATGTTGGACAGGTTAATTCCTAACTCATCTTTTTGTGAAATTCTTAGGCATCTCAGTTACAAACTAAAAGTGATCGAGAAGTAAAAATGCTTACTTTGGACTCCACACAAGAAATTTTCGTTAGATCTAAGAAAACAAAAAACACTCCAACTTAATTTAAGCATACATGATGCATATTTTGCTCATACAAAACCTCTAATTTCCATGTGCTAAATGACTCATATTGTAGACCTCAAATTTTCATGTGTTTGCAGGAAGGTCGTTGGTGACCCACAAGTATAGGGGATCAATCATAGTCCTTTCGATAAGTAAGAGTGTCAAACCCAACGAGGAGCAGAAGGAAATGACAATCGGTTTTCAATAAGGTATTCTCTGCAAGTACTGAAAGTAGCGGTAACAGATAGTTTTGATAGCAAGATAATTCGTAACAAGTAACAAGTAACAATTGTAACAAGGTGCAGCAAGGTGGCCCAATCCTTTTTATAGCAAAGGACAAGCCGGAACGGTCTCTTATATAAAGCAAAGAGTTCTCGAGGACACATGGGAATTCTCATCTAGTCACTTTCATCATGTTTAGTTGATTCACGTTCGCTACTTTGATAATTTGATATGTGTGTGGACCGGTGCTTGGGTGCTGTTCTCACTTGAACAAGCCTCCCACTTATGATTACCCCCTCTCGCAAGCATCCGCAACTACGAAAGAAGAATTAAGATAAATCTAACCATAGCATGAAACATATGGATCCAAATCAGCCCCTTATGGAATAGCGCATAAACTAGGGTTTAAGCTTCTGTCACTCTAGCAACCCATCATCTAATTACTACTCCACAATGCCCTCCCTTAGGCCCAAAGATGGTGAAGTGTCATGTAGTCGACGCTCACACGACACCACTAAAGGATGCAACAACATACATATCATCAAAATATCGAACGAATACCAAATTCACATGATTACTTATGACAAGACTTCTCCCATGTCCTAAAGAACAAAGGTAACTACTCACAAATCATATTCATGTTCAAGATCAGAGGGGTATTGAATAGCATTAAGGATCTGAACATATAATCTTCCACCAAATAAACCAACTAGCATCAACTACAAGATGTAATCAACACTACTAGCAACCCACAGGTACCAATCTGAGGTTTTGAGACAAAGATTGAATACAAGAGATGAACTAGGGTTTGAGATGAGATGGTGCTGGTGAAGATGTTGATGAAGATTGGTCCTCCTACGATGAGAGGATCGTTGGTGATGTTGATGGCTTCGATTTCCCCCTCCCGGAGGGAAGTTTCCCCGGCAGAATCGCTCCGCCGGAGAGCAAAAGTGCTCTTGCCCAGGTTCCGCCTCGAGACGGCGGCGCTTCGTCCCGAAAGTCTTCTGCTAATTTTTTCTAGGGCAAATAGCATCTTATAGGAGAAGATGGGCCCCAAAGGCCTGCCAGGGGCGCCACAAGCTCGGGGGGGCGCGCCCAGGGGGGTAGGGCGCGCCCCCCAGGCTTGTCGCTTCTTGGTGGGTCCCCTTCGGTTATTTCTTTCGCCAGTATTTTTTATATATTCCAAAATAATTATCCGTAAACTTTCAGGTCATTTGGAGATGTGCAGAATAGCTATCTCTGTTGTACCCCTTTCCGGTCCAGAACTCCAGCTGCCGGCAATCTCCCTCTTCATGTGAAACTTGCAAAACAAGAGAGAAAAGACATAAGAATTGTATTATAAAGTGAAATAATGATCAAAAACATAATAAATAACAGTAGGAAAACATGATGCAAAATGGACGTATCAACTCCCCCAAGCTTAGACCTCGCTTGTCCTCAAGCGAAAAACCAAAATCGATAATCATGACCACATGTTTAGAGAGAGAGGTGTCAATAAAACTAAATACGGACATGAAGGCATCATGATCTTTATTATAACAACAATATATTATCATAAAACTTCTCATGACATAGTGACAATTCATCCACAAGATAAAGTATGAACCATAAACCGTATTGAAAACTAACAAACTATGATCTCAGTCACCGATGCAATTGCAATTCATCATATTATCAGAAAGACTCTATATAAGAGCTTTTATTTAGCAAGTTCACATACTCAACTATCATTTAGTCTTCTATGATTGCTGACACTCACGGCATACTTATGGAGCAAAAGTTTCAGTCAGACACATAGAAAGATAGGGGCTTATAATTTCGCCTCCCAACTTATTTACCTCAAGGGTAATGTCAACAATAATAGCTCATGATCACCTACATTCAACTGGATATATATGCCTGGATCTTTCCCCACCACATGATGCTTGCCAAGAGAGAAAATAAAAACGAATAGAGGAGAATACTATTGACTCTTGCATGAAAGTAAATACATAAAAGTAAAAGATAGGCCCTTCGCAGAGGGAAGCAGAGGTTGTCATGCGCTTTTTATTTTTGGATGTGCAAACTCTTAATGTAAAGGAACGTCACTTTATATTGCCCCTTGTGATAGCAACCTTTATTATGCAGTCTGTCGCTTTTATTTCTTCACCATCACAAGTTCGTACAAAGCTTATTTTCCCTTACAATAAAAGATCATACATATTTAGGAGCAATTTTTATTGCTTTTGCACCGATGACAACTTACTTGAAGGATCTTATTCAATCCATAGGTAGATATGGTGGACTCTCATGACATGAAACTGGGTTTAAGGGTTTTTGGATGCACAGGTAGTATCTCTACTTAGTGCGGAATTTTGGCTAGCAAAAGATAGGGGGCAAGCACCACATGTTAGAGGATCCACAACAATATAGCTTCTATGTGAATATAAGCAAACATAACTCATTACGTTGTCTTCCTTGTCCAACGTCAACTATTTGACATAGAATATTTAATGGGGGCTCACAATCACAAAAGATGTCCAAGATAGTATATTTATATGTGAGACCTCTCTTCCTTTATTACTTTTTCATGAATTGCAACAATGACCAATGCTATGTTTGTTAACTTCCAACAAGTTTTATCAATTATACTTCTTTTATGTGAAGTCATCACTCCCCATGGGATTAGCATATGATCTCTCTTTCCTTTATTCTTTTTATTTCTAAGATTGGATCAATAAAAGTAAAACACTCAACTCAACTACTCTTTATTATATAACTCTCACACTCGATTACATAGATAGATAGATCACAAAGCAAGCAATAGAGACTAAATCATACTAAAACTTTATTCTTCTGAATCACGAAATAACTAAGGATCGAACTAAGATAGATGATTATGATAAAAGTGATGGTGATACGATACCGGGGCACCTCCCCCAAGCTTGGCACAAGCCAAGGGTGGTGCCCATACCCGTGTACTCAAGTCTCCTTCCTCGATAATGGTGGTGATGAAGTATTGGGCTTGTCCTCCGTCTTCCAAGGCATAGGCTCTCCATCATAAAAGGATGAACGTGTTTCTGGAGTCCTGAAATTTGCAGCTAAACTCATACCTTTGAACTTGGCCTCATACTCAAAATTTTGGTTTTGTAAATCATAGATTTCGGCCTGAAGATGATCCATCTGGTCATTGAGCTTGAAGATGACGTCCCCAATATCCTTGATGTCCACCTTGTGCTCACGGATGAATTCCGTGATCATGGAGTGGTTAGCACTGAGTCCATGCTCTACCATCCCTTGGCACTTGAAGATCTCCTGTTCCACAGCTTCCAGCCAGGCCTTCTCGCTCCCGGTCTTCTTGGGCCCTTGAACGTCCCAGATGTGAAGCACCCCCTCACGCATCTCGATAGCTTGAGGGTGTTTCATCACCTCCGGAAGGTACGGGCTGATGACCTTCTCGTAGAACTTGTCCTTGGACGAGCTTGGAGGCGCCATGGTGATTTAGATCTGTCAGAAAAATAGTCCGAAACAAGAACAGAGGAGAAACTTGCGATACGGTGGTCAAAACATCCGAGAGTATATATAATGAATTTTTCTCGTGCAGGACAAGTAATATGGAAGAAAAACGGAGTCAGGAAAGCCCACGGGGGAGTGATGTCTACTACGCAACTTTATTCTTGTAGACGTCGTTGGGCCTCCAAGTGCAGAGTTTTGTAGGACAGTAGCAAATTTCCCTCAAGTGGATGACCTAAGGTTTATCAATCCGTGGGAGGCGTAGGATGAAGATGGTCTCTCTCAAACAACCCTGCAATCAAATACAAGAAATCTCTTGTGTCCCCAACACCCCCAATACAATGGTAAATTGTATAGGTGCACTAGTTCGGCGAAGAGATGGTGATACAAGTGTAGTACGAATAGTAGATATAGGTTTTTGTAATCTGAAAATATAAAAACAGCAAGGTAGCAAGTGATAAAACAGAGCACAAACAGTATTGCAATGCTTAGAAACAAGGCCTAGGGTTCATACTTTCACTAGTGCAATCTCTCAACAGTGCTAACATAGTTGATCATATAAAAATCCCTCAACGTGCAACAAAGAGTCACTCCAAAGTTCCTATTAGCGGAGAACATAAGATGAAATTGTTGTAGGGTATGAAACCACCTCAAAGTTATCTTTTTCGATCAATCTATTGAGCCATCCCTATAAGTGTCACAAACAGCCCTAGAGTTTGTACTAAAATAACACCATATGATACGCATCAACCAACTCTAATGTCACCTAGATACTCCAATGTCACCACAAGTATCAGTGAGTTGATTATTCGATATGCATCAAACAACTTCAAATTCATAATATTCAATCCACACAAAGAACTTCCAAGAGTACCCCACAGTTTCTTATCGGAGAAAAGATAATGAAAACGTGCAACCAACCCCTATGCCTAGATCACCCCAAGGTCACAGGAATCCGCGAGTTGATTACCAAAACATACATCAAGTGAATCAATAGAATACCCCATTGTCACCACGGGTATCCACATGCAAGACATACATCAAGTGTTCTCAAATCTTAAATATTCAATCCGACAATAACGAAACCTCAAAGGGAAAGACTCAATTCATCACAAGAAGATAGGGAGGGAAGAAACACCATATGATCCAACTATATTAACAAAGCTCGCGGTACATCAAGATCGTGCCAAATCAAGAACACGAGAGAGAGATCAAACACATAGCTACTGGTACATACCCTCAGCCCCGAGGGTGAACTACTCCCTCCTCATCATGGAGACCACCGGGATGATGAAGATGGCCTCCGGTGATGATTTCCCCCTCCGACAGAGTGTCGGAACAGGGCTCCGGATGAGATCGCTTCAGAACAGAGGCTTGCGGTGGCATGAAAATTCTAGGTTTCTTTCTGGGTTTTCTGGTATTTATAGGAATTTTTGGCATTGGTTTCACGTCAAGGGGGCCCACGAGGGAGCGATAAGCTTGCTAGGCCCTCCCAACCCCCCAGGGCGCGCCTAGCAGGCTTGTCGCTTCCTCGTGACTCTTCTGGTCCTTCTATGAAGCTTCGGGGGTCTCTTATGTTCCAAAAAAAATCACCAAAAAGTTTCAGCCAATTCCGAGAACTTTTATTTCTGCACAAAAAACGCCACCACGGTAGTTCTGCTGAAAACAGCGTCAGTCCGGATTATTTCCATTCAAATCATACCAAAACCATATAAAATTGTTATAAACATGGCATGAATACTTCATAAATTATAGATACATTGGAGATGTATCAGCATCCCCAAGCTTAATTCCTGCTCGTCCTCGAGTAGGTAAATGATAAAAGAAATAATTTATGAAGTGTGAATGCTAGCATAGTGCACAAGTTTGATCAATGATGATTTCAATCACTTTTTCTAGCATCATTATATATCATAAACAGTAGCTGATCTCATAAAACTTCTCATGATCAAGTAGCAAGCTATTCACATGTTAAAGTATAGATCATAAACTTTCTTGAAAACTAACAAACTATGTTCTCAGTCATCAAACAATTGCAATTCATCTTATTTTCAGGAAGGGTCCATGTAAGAGCTTTAATTCAGCAAATTCCACATACTCAACTATCATATAGTCTTCCATGATTGCTGACACTCAGAGCATATTTTTAGAACAAACCGTTTCAGTCAAACAGATAGGAAGATAAGGGCTTAATGTTTTGCCTCCCAACTTATTTATCTCAGGGATAATGTCAACAATAATAACTCATGATCACCTATATTCAACTGGATATATGTGCCTGGATCATTCCCCACCACATGATGCTTGCCAAGAGAAAAAATAAAAATGGAATAGAGAAGAACACTATTGACTCTTGCATAAAAGTAAATACATAAAGTAAAAGATAGGCCCTTCGCAGAGGGAAGCAGAGGTTGTCATGCGCTTTTTATTTTTGGATGTGCAAACTCTTAATGTAAAGGAACGTCACTTTATATTGCCCCTTGTGATAGCAACCTTTATTATGCAGTCTGTCGCTTTTCTTTCTTCACCATCACAAGATCGTACAAAGCTTATTTTCCCTTACAATAAAAGTTCATACATATTTAGAGGCAATTTTTATTGCTTTATGCACTGATACGTTTCCAACGTATCTATAATTTTTGATTGTTCCATGCTATTATAGTATCAATCTTGGATGTTTTATATGCAATTATATGCCATCATATATCATTTTTTGGGACTAACCTATTAACCCAGTGCCCAGTGCTAGTTGCTATTTTCTGCTTGTTTTTGCCTTTTCAGAAAATCATTATCAAAAAGTGTCCAAACAAGAAAAAAACTTTGGATTAATTTTTTCTGGACCAGAAGAGACCCACGATGCTTCAGGAGAAGACCAGAGGAGCGACGAGGAGGCGATAAGCCTCGAGGGCGCGCCCAGGGGGTAGGGCGTGCCCCCCAGGCTTGTGGGCCCCTCATTGCCCCTCCTGACCTAATTCCAGCGCTATAAATTCCCAAATACCAAAACCAATAGAGGGACAGAAGAGAAAACCTTTTCGCCGCCGCAAGCCTCTGTTCTTCCGTGATCCCATCTGGAGGCCTTTTCCAGTATTCTGCCGGAGGGGGAATCAATCACGGAGGGCTTCTTCATCAACCTTGCTGCCCTTCCAATGATGTGTGAGTAGTTTACCACAGACCTACGGGTCCATAGCTAGTAGCTAGATGGCTTCTTCTCTCTCTTTGATCTTCAATACCATGTTCTCCTCGATGTTCTTGGAGTTCTATCCGATGTAATCTTCTTTTGCGGTGTGTTTGTTGGGATCCGATGAATTGTGAGTTTATGATCAGATTATTCATGAGAAATATTTGAGTCTTCTCTGAACTCTTTTATGCATGATTATTATAGCTTTGTATTCCTCTCCGATCTATTGATTTGGTTTGGCCTACTAGATTGATTTGTCTTGCAATGGGAGAGGAGCTTTGTGATGGGTTCAATCTTGCGGTGCTCAATCCCGGTGACAGAACGGGACATGACACGTATTTGTATTGTTGCCATTAAGGATAAAAAGATGGGGTTTAATCATATTGCGTGAGTTTACTTTGTCTACATCATGTCATCTTGCTTAAGGCGTTACTCTGTTTCATACTTAATACCCTAGATGCATGCTGGATAGCGGTCGATGGGTGGAGTAATAGTAGTAGATGCAGGCAGGAGTCGGTCTACTTGTCTCGGACATGATGCCTATGTACATGATCATTGCCATGAATCCATCATAATTATTTGCTTTTCTATCAATTGCCCAACAGTAATTTGTTTACCCACCGTATGCTTTGTGTTCGAGAGAGAAGTCACTAGTGAAAACTATGGCCCCCGGGTCTACTTTATCATACATAAAAAACCTAAAAATACCTTGCTGCAATTTATTTACTTTTATTTTATTCAGTATTTAAGTTTATCTATTTATCTCTATAAGATTTAATCCTTGCAAATAACCGCTAAGAGGATTGATAACCCTCTTATTTGCGTTGGGTGCAAGTGTTTGCTCTTGTGTGTGCAGGTGCGCTTAACGGAATTTTGCTTGGTTCTCCTACTGGATTGATAACCTTGGTTCTTAACTGAGGGAAATACTTATCACTACTATACTGCATCATCCTCTCCTCTTCGGGGAAATACCAACGTAGTCTACAAGTAGCATGCACCAATGACTACTTACTTGAAGGATCTTATTCAATCCATAGGTAGATATAGTGGACTCTCATGACATGAAACTGGGTTCAAGGGTTTTGGATGCACAAGTAGTATCTCTACTTAGTGCGAATTTTTGGCTAGCAAAGGATAGGGGGCGAGCACCACATGTTAGAGGATCCAAGAACATATAACTTCTATGTGAATATAAACAAACATAACCGATTACGTTCTCTTCCTTGTCCAACATCAACTACTTGATCAAGGTTGAAAATAATTAATGGGGGCTCACAATCATAGAAGATGTCCAAGATAGTATATTTATACGTGAAATCTCTCTTCCTTCAATATTCTTTCGTGAATTGTTCAAGTGACCAATGCTGTGTTTGTCAACTTTCAATAAATTTTACCACTTATACTTCTTTTATGTGAAGTCACTACTCCCCATGGGACAAGAATATGAAACACATATAATTTCAACTTTATGATATTCAATTCATTCAACAATTTACTCTTGGGATATAAGTGAAGCACGAGAGTAAATGACAAACTACTCCAAAAGATTTAAGTGAAGATCAATGAATAGTCAAACAATTAGGTAGCTATGTGAAGACTCTCTCCAAATAAAGATTTCAGGTCTTGATAATTTTATTCAAACAGCAAACAAAATTAAAATAAAAGGACACTCCAAGAATAGCACATATCATGTGAACAAGTAAAAACTTAGGCTAACCGATAGGTGTTGATGAAGAAAGGTGGGATGCCTACCGGGGCATCCCCAAGCTTAGTTTCTTGAGACTTCTTGGAATATTCACATGGGATGCCTTGGGCATCCCCAAGCTTGAGCTCTTGTGTCTCCTTAATTCCTCTCATATCATGGCTTCTCCTAAATCTTAAAACTTCATCCACACAAAACTCAACAAGAACTCATGAGATAAGTTAGTATAAATCAACTCAAAACCTTAACATTCTCTACTGTATCAAATCACTAAAATTATAATTAAAAATTGCATACTAAATGCCTCTGCATATTTAATACTCCTATCCACAAATAGAAACACTAAATAGGCAAACATATGCAAACATAACAGCAATCTGCCAAAACAGAACAGTCTGTAAAGGGGGAATAAAAATTCATACTTCACTAACTCCAAAAATTCTGAAAAATTACCACGTGACAGAGAACTGATGCATTCTTACTGTGTAAAAATTTCAGATTTTATCATGTTCTGACAATTCACATAAATTCAGGACATAACAGAAAACTTTCTGTTTTCAAACAGCAACACATAAACTTGCAAACTGAGCATGGTAAAGGCTATAATTGGCATTTTATTGAACTAAAAGATAAAGAACATGATTATTTATAAAAGAAAGCAAATATAAACAAAATGAAATGATGCTCCAAGAAAAACACATATCATGTGACGAACAAAAATATAGCTCCAAGTGAGGTATCCTGATAGATTGAAGACGAAAGAGGGGATGCCTTCCAGGGCATCCCCAAGCTTAGACGCTTGAGTATTCCTTGAATATTACCTTGGGGTGACTTGGGCATCCCCAATCTTAGGGTCTTGCCACTCCTTATTCTCCTCATATCGATATCTCACCCAAAACTTGAAAACTTCAATCACACAAAACTTAACGGAACTCCGTGAGATAGGTTAGTGTGAAAATAAATCATTCACTTTGGTACTGTCAAGACAAGATTCATAATTTTTATCACATAATACCTACTGTATTCTATCATTTCCACAATTTATATTACTCAATATAAGCTATGGAAACACTAAAACAGGCAAACTATGCAATAAAAACAGAATCTGTCAAAAACAGAACAGCATGTAGTGAGCGAATTAAAAGGCATCCTTCTGTACCTCAAAAAATTGTGAAAATTTAGGACAACGTAAAAAAATTGTAACCCAATACTGTGTAACAATTTCAAAATTTTCTCACGCTCCAGTACAGAATAGAAATTTCATCACTAGACGCAAAAGTTTCTGTTTTTGCACAGAATCAAATCAACAAGCATCCACACTATCCCAAAGGCTTTACTTGGCACATTATTGAAAAAAATATATAAAACATGATTACTGCAGTAGCTTAATCATGTGGACACATAAAAACAGTAGGTATAAGTATTGGGTTGTCTCCCAACAAGCGCTTTTCTTTAATGCCTTTTAGCTAGGCATGATGATTTCAATGATGCTCGCATAAGAATAAAGAATTGAAACATAAAGAGAACATCATGAATCATATGACAAGCAAATTTAAGCCTAACCCACTTCCTATGCATAGGGATTTTGTGAGAAAACAATTTATGGGAGCAAGAATTAACTAGCATAGGAAGGCAAACAAAGCATGACTTCAAAACTTTCAACATAAAGAGAGGAAACTTGATGTTGTTGAAATATATATAAGCATATATTCCTCTCTCATAATAATTTTTAGTAGCATCATGAACAAATTCAACAATATAACTATCACATAAAGCACTCTTTTCATGATCTACAAGCATAGAATTTTTATTACTCTCCACATAAGCAAATTTCTTCTCATTCATAATAGTGGGAGTATCATATGAAACTTGAATACTATAAATTGTTTCCACATTAAAAGAGTAATGTTCAGTAAAAGGGCATTCATAATTATGACAAGTTTTATAATTATAATCATCATTACTTTTTATAACATAAGTATCATCACAATAATCATCATAAGTAGCAACTTTGTTCACATCATAATCAATTGAAACCTCATCCAAAGTAGTGGATTCATCACTAAATAAAGTCATGACCTCTCCAAATCTACTTTTATCATTATTCCAATAAGATTCAACACCCTTCAAAATAGTGGGATCATTATTAGATAAAGTTGACACTCTTCCAAAACTACTTTCATCAATATAATCATCATAAATAGGAGGCATGCAATCATCATAATAAATTTGATCATTGAAAGTAGGGGGACTAAAAAGATCATCTTTCTTAAGCATAGCATCCCCAAGCTTAGGACAAACACTAATTGCAGCAAATAAATTTTCAAACATGTCATTCTCATCAAACATAGCATCCCCAAGCTTGTGGCTTTGCATATAATTAGCATATTCACTCTTATCATTAATAGTATGAATAGCACCAATAGTATAGCAATTACTATCATCATAATTTTCCAAGTTGGTGCCAAAAAGATTCTCAAGATTATAAGAAGTGTCACTATCTTCCCAATCATAATTATCCCAACAAGTAATAGGCATAACAAAATCATCCTTAATAGTTCCTTCGGACATCGTGCCATAGGACAAAAAAACAATATCATTATCAAGTGCATCATCTTCCACAATTATTTTTGATTCATTCTCATGAGGCACAACAATAATAGGAGCAACATTATTTGGGAGAGATACCTTTTTACCTTTGCTTCTCCTTCTTTTCTTATTCTTCTTCTTCACCACATTAAGTGTGGGTTCAATCGATTTTTCCGACCTTCTTATTGAAGAGATTGGTTGGGTAGGAAGCTCCTCCTCGTCACCTGATTCATCATGAGAAATAATAGGAGGGTATTGGGAAATCTTTTCCCTTTCATTAGTATTCTCTTCATATTCCATTGGTTTTCCCGTCTTTATATAATTGGCAAGATAAACATTCTCATTGCAATTTACCGCACAATACATATAAATTTCCCTTAGATCAAGCTCAAAAAATTTCGAGGGAATTAATACTTCAATCCAATTATTTCTATTTGCCACATCTTCATACCCCAAAAATAGAGTAAGTTCATTATAATATCATCACAATATTTGTACGCGATTCGATAATAAAATTGTATGCATTGAAAATTAAGATGACCACCTTCATTGCAAAGTTCACAAGTAATGGGAAGAATGGAACATAATTCTCTAGCATAACCATCTAATATCTTAAGCAACCATTGGGTTCTTTGATATTTATGCTTCTTACAAAATCTATCATCCCTTATTGGCATGTTTTCACAAGATCTATGCTCACCACAATAATTAACATGCTTATAAGAAACCTTTTTATCATGACTAGTACAATCATCATTAGTATCATGGATATTCATAGAAAGCATACTAACAACATTGCAATCATGCTTATCATTCAAAGGATTCACATTAAACATTTTATTAAATTCTTCCTCTAATAATTGAGCACAATTATCGGAATCCTTATTTTCAAGAAAGACATTATATAGGTAAAGCATTTGAGGCAACCTCAATTCCATATTTTTTGTAGTTTTCTTTTTATAAACCAAACTAGTGATAAAACAAGAAACTAAAAGATTCAATTGCAAGATCTAAAGATATACCTTCAAGCACTCACCTCCCCGGCAAAGGCGCCAGAAAAGAGCTTGATGTCTACTATGCAACTTTATTCTTGTAGACGTTGTTGGGCCTCCAAGTGCAGAGTTTTGTAGGACAGTAGCAAATTTCCCTCAAGTGGATGACCTAAGTTTTATCAATCCATGGGAGGCGTAGGATGAAGATGGTCTGTCTCAAACAAGCCTGCAATCAAATACAAGAAATCTCTTGTGTCCCCAACACACCCAATACAATGGTAAATTGTCTAGGTGCACTAATTCGGCGAAGAGATGGTGATACAAGTGTAGTATGGATAGTAGATATAGGTTTTTGTAATCTAAAAATATAAAAACAGCAAGGTAGCAAGTGATAAAACGGAGAACAAACGGTATTGCAATGCTTAGAAACAAGGCCTACGGTTCATACTTTCACTAGTGCAATCTCTCAACAGTGCTAACATAGTTAAATCATATAACAATCCCTCAACGTGCAACAAAGAGTCACTCCAAAGTTCCTATTAGCGGAGAACATAAGATGAAATTGTTGTAGGGTACGAAACCACCTCAAAGTTATCTTTTCCGATCAATCTATTGAGCCATCCCTATAAGTGTCACAAACAACCCTAGAGTTCGTACTAAAATAACACCATATGATATGCATCAACCAACTCTAATGTCACCTAGATACTCCAATGTCACCACAAGTATTCGTGAGTTGATTATTTGATATGCATCAAACAACTTCAAATTCATAATATTCAATCCACACAAAGAACTTCAAAGAGTACCCCAAAGTTTCTTATCGGAGAAAAGATAATGAAAACGTGCAACCAACCCCTATGCCTAGATCACCCCAAGGTCACGGGAATCCGCGAGTTGATTACCAAAACATACATCAAGTGAATCAATAGAATACCCCATTGTCACCACGGGTATCTACATGCAAGACATACATCAAGTGTTCTCAAATCTGAAATATTCAATCCGACAATAACGAAACCTCAAAGGGAAAGACTCAATTCATCACAAGAAGATAGGGAGGGAAGAAACACCATATGATCCAACTATATTAACAAAGCTCGCGGTACATCAAGATCGTGCCAAATCAAGAACACGAGAGAGAGATCAAACACATAGCTACTGGTACATACCCTCAGCCCCGAGGGTGAACTACTCCTTCCTCGTCATGGAGACCGCCGGGATGATGAAGATGGGCTTCGGTGATGATTTCCCCCTCCGGCAGAGTGTCGGAACAGGGCTCCGGATGAGATCACTTGGGAACAGAGGCTTGCGGTGGTGACGTGGAAGTTCTAGGTTTCTTTCTGGGGTTTTCGGTATTTATAGGAATTTTTGGCGTTGGTTTCACGTCAAGGGGGCCCACGAGGGAGCAACAAGCTCACTAGGCCCTCCCTACCCCACAGGGCGCGCCTAGCAGGCTTGTCGCTTCCTCGTGACTCTTCTGGTCCTTCCACGAAGCTTCGGGGGTCTCTTATGTTCAAAAAAATCACCAAAAAGTTTCAGCCAATTTCGAGAACTTTTATTTCTGCACAAAAAACAACACCACGGTAGTTCTGCTGAAAACAGCGTCAGTCCGGGTTAGTTCCATTCAAATCATACAAAAACCATATAAAATTGTTATAAACATGGCATGAATACTTCATAAATTATAGATACGTTGGAGACGTATCAGGGAGCCACAAGCTCGGTAGGCGCGCCCAGGGGGTAGGGCGTGCCCCCCAGGCTTGTCGCTCCCTCGTGCACTTTTCGGACTGTTTATTATTTTCCTATTTTTTTATATATTCCAAAATGAACAGAAAGTACTTTTATGGAATTTTTGGAGTCGGTTTACTTACCGTACCACATACCTACTCCTTTTCAGGGTTCTGGAGCGTTCCGGAAGGTTTCTTCTATGTGCTCTTCCGGTGTCATTATTTGAATAATATTGGTTTCAACATTAATGGGCGTACCTGAGATATAATGTTTAATTCTTTGCCCATTAACCACTCTCGGATTAGTGCCTTCGGAGTTATTTATCTTGATGGCTCTGAAGCGATAAACTTCTTCGATGATGTATGGTCCTTCACATTTAGAGAGAAGTTTTCCTGCAAAGAATCTCAAACGAGAATTGTATAATAGAACATGATCACCTATTTTGAATTCCCATTTTTGAATTCTCTTATCATGCCATCTTTTAACTATTTCTTTAAACAACTTGGCATTTTCATGAGCTTGGGTTCTCCATTCATCTAGAGAGCTAATATCAAACAACTTCTTCTCACCGGCAAGTTTAAAATCATAATTAAGTTCTTTAATTGCCCAATATGCCTTGTGTTCTAGTTCAAGAGGTAAATTACATGCTTTTCCATAGACCATTTTATATGGAGACATACCCATAGGATTTTTATAAGCAGTTCTGTAAGCCCATAGTGCATCATCAAGTTTCTTAGACCAATTCTTTCTAGATCTATTAACGGTCTTTTGCAAAATTAATTTTATTTCTCTATTAGTTAATTCAACTTGACCACTAGACTAAGGATGATATGGAGATGCAATTCTATGATTAACATCATATTTAGCAAGCAATTTACAGAACGCACCATGAATAAAATGTGAACCACCATCAGTCATCAAATATCTAGGGACTCCAAACCTCGGAAATATAACTTCTTTAAGCATTTTAATAGAAGTGTTATGATCAGCACTACTAGTTGGAATAGCTTCTACCCACTTAGTAATGTAATCAACAATAACTAAAATATGAGTATACCCATTAGAGGAAGGAAAAGGTCCCATATAATCAAATCCCAAACATCAAATGGTTCAATAATAAGTGAATAATTCATAGGCATTTCCTGACGTCTACCAACATTACCAATTCTTTGACATTCATCACAAGAGAGGACAAACTTACGTGCGTCTTTGAAAAGAGTAGGCCAATAAAAACCAGATTGCAATACCTTATGTGCAGTTCTGTCTCCCGCATGGTGTCCTCCGTATGCCTCGGAGTGACACTTCTGTAGGATTTGTTCCTGTTCATGCTCAGGTACACAACGTCTAATAATACCATCTACTCCTTCTTTATATAAATGTGGGTCATCCCAAAAGTAATGTCTTAAATCAAAGAAGAACTTTTTCTTTTGTTGGTATGTGAAACTAGGTGGTATATATTTAGCAACAATGTAATTAGCATAGTCTACATACCAAGGAGTATTACGAGAAGCATTTATAACAGCCAATTGTTCATCAGGAAAACTATCATCAATAGGCAGTGGGTCATCAAGAACATTTTCCATTCTAGACAAATTATCAGCTACGGGATTCTCAGCTCCCTTTCTATCTATAATATGCAAATCAAATTCTTGTAGCAAAAGAACCCACCATAAGGTATTTAATAGCAGCATGATCGGTGTGAATAGTTACTTTAGAATCAACAATGTAAGATCTGAATTTATCATATGCAAACACAACTGCTAAAAATTGTTTCTCGGTAATAGCATAGTTTCTTTGAGCACTGTCGAGAGTTTTACTAGCATAATGAATAACATTTAATTTCTTATCAACTCTTTGTCCTATAACAGCACCAACAGCATAATCACTAGCATCACACATAATTTCAAAGGGTAAGTTCCAATCAGGTGGTTGAACAATAGGTGCAGATATTAAGGCTTTCTTAAGTATTTCAAAGGCTTCTACGCAATCATCATCAAAAACAAATGGAACATCTTTTTGCAAGAGATTAGTAAGAGGCCTAGAAATTTTAGAGAAGTCTTTTATAAACCTTCTATAGAAACCAGCATGACCAAGGAAACTTCTTATACCTTTGATATCTTTAGGACATGGCATTTTCTCAATAGCATCAACTTTAGCTTTATCAACTTCAATACCTCTTTCAGAAATTTTATGCCCAAGGACTATACCTTCAGTTACCATAAAGTGACACTTCTCCCAATTCAAGACAAGATTAGTTTCTTCACATCTCTGCAAAACTTGATCAAGGTTGCTTAAGCAATCATCAAAAGAAGTTCCGTAAACGGAGAAATCATCCATGAAAACCTCAACAATCTTTTCACAAAAGTCAGAGAATATAACAGTCATACATCTTTGAAAGGTAGCAGGTGCATTACATAAACCAAAAGGCATACGACGATAAGCATAAGTTCCAAAAGGACAAGTAAATGTGGTTTTCTCTTGATCTTCTTGTGATACAGGTATTTGAGAGAAACCAGAATATCCATCTAGGAAGCAAAAGTGTGTATGTTTAGATAATCTTTCTAACATCTGATCAATAAAAGGCAAGGGGTAATGATCTTTCCTAGTAGCTTTATTTAATTTTCTGAAATCAATTACCATCCTATAACCTGTTACGATTCTTTGTGGGATAAGTTCATTCTTATCATTAGGAACAACAGTAATACCTCCTTTCTTAGGAACACAATGAACAGGACCTACCCATCTACTATCAGCTATGGGATAAATTATACCTACCTCCGGAAGCTTTAATATTTCAGTTCTTACCACATCCTTCATTTTAGGATTTAATCTTCTTTGATGATCAACAACTGGTTTAGCATCTGGCCCCATATGAATTTTGTGCTGACAGAAAGTGGGACTAATGCCTTTCAGATCATCGAGAGTATATCCAATAACCGCACGGTGCTTCCTCAGAGTTTTAAGTAATCTCTTTTCTTCATGCTCTGAAAGGTTAGCACTAATAATAACAGGATATATCTTCTTTTCATCAAGATAATCATATTTAAGTGTATCAGGTAGTTGCTTTAAATCAAACACAGGATCACTCTTAGGTGGAAGAGGATCTCCCAAAGTTTCAACAGGCAAGTTATGTTTAAGAATAGGTGCTTGTTTAAAGAACATCTCATCTATTTCATTTCTTTCATTCATATGCATATCATTTTCATGGTCTAGCAAATATTGTTCTAAAGGATCAGTAAGAGGCACAACTATAGAAGCAAGACCAATAATTTCATCTTTATTAGGTAATTCTTTATCATGAGGTTGTCTACGAAACTTAGAGAAATTAAACTCATGAGACACATCACCAAAATTAACACTGACAGTTTCTTTATTGCAACCAATCTTAGCATTAACTGTATTCAAGAAAAGTCTACCGAATATAATGGGACAAAAATCATCCTGTGGTGATCCAAGAACAAGAAAATCAGTAGGGTATTTGATCTTACCACACAAGACTTCAACATCTCTAACAATCCCAAGTGGTGCAATAGTATCTCTATTTACAAGCTTAATAGTAACATCAATATCTTCAATCTCAACAGGTGCAATATCATTCATGACTTCTTGATAGAGAGTAAACGGAATAGCACTCACACTAGCACCAATATCACATAAACTGTGGTAGCAATGATCTCCAATTTTAACAGAAATAACATGCATGCCAATTACGGGTTTGTTTTTTATATTTAGTGTCTGGCTTAGCAATTCTAGTTGCTTCATCACAGAAATAAATGACATGTCCATCAATGTTTTCAACCAAAAAGATCTTTAACCATTGCAATATTAGGTTCAACTTTAATTTGTTCAAAAGGTCTAGGTGCTCTAATATTACTTTTATTAACCACAGTTGAAGCTTTAGCATGTTCCTTAATCCTAACGGGGAAAGGAGTTTTCTCAATATAAGCAGTAGGCACAACTGGATCAACATTGTAAACAATTGTTTCTTCTTTAACACTAAAGGTTTCTTCATTTAATTCAATAGGTGGATAAAACTTAAACCATTTCTTCTTAGGGAGATCAACATGAGCAGCAAAAGATTCACAAAAAGTAGCTACTATCTCAGAGTCAAGTCCATATTTAGTACTAAACTTATGAAAAGCTTCAGTTTCCATAAAAGATTTAACACAATCAAACTTAAGATTATACCTGACTCTTTACCTTTGTCGATTTCCCAATCTTTAGAGTTGTGTTTAATTCTTTCCAGAAGATCCCATTTGAATTCAATAGTTCTCTTCATAAAGGAACCAGTAGAAGAAGTAACGAGCATGGATTGATCATTATGTGAAAGCTGAGCATAAAAGTTTTGAATAATTATTTCTCTTGAAAGCTCATGATTGGGGCATGTATGCAACATATACTTAAGCCTCCCCCAAGCTTTAGCGATAATTTCTCCCTCACGAGGCCAAAAATTATATATATAATTTCGATCACGATGAACTAAATGCATAGGATAAAACTTCTGGTGAAATTCTAGCTTCAACCGGTTCCAATCCCATGTTTCAGTATCATCCAATAGCCTATACCATGTCAATGCCTTTCCCTCCAAAGATAAAGGGAATACCTTCCTCTTAACTCCATCCTCGGATAAACCTGCAAGCTTAAACAATCCACAAATTTCATCTATATATATCAAGTGCATATCAGGATGTACCTTTCCATCTCCTGCATAAGGATTAGCTAGCAGTTTCTCTATCATACCCGAAGGAATTTCATAATAAATATTTTCAGTAGGTTCAGTAGGTTGAGGGGCAACTCTCAATGCTTCCGGTCGAGGTGAAGATACCCCGAACAAACCCCTCAAAGGATTACTTTCCATAGTGCCAAGTGACAGTAAATTTCAGCACATAATATAAATGTTTCCTTACCAAATTCCACTCACCAAAGGCGCTTCACTCCCTGGCAACGGCGCCAGAAAAGAGTCTTGATGACCCATAAGTATAGGGGATCAATCTTTGTACTTTTGATAAGTAAGAGTGGCGAACCCAACGAGGAGCAGAAGGAAATGACAAGTGGTTTTCAGCAAAGTATTCTCTGCAAGTACTGAAAGTAGCGGTAACAGATAGTTTTGATAGCAAGATAATTCGTAACAAGTAACAAGTAACAATTGTAACAAGGTGCAGCAAGGTGGCCCAATCCTTTTTATAGCAAAGGGCAAGCCGGAACGGTCTCTTATATAAAGCAAAAAGTTCTCGAGGACACATGGGAATTCTCATCTAGTCACTTTCATCTTGTTTAGTTGATTCGCGTTCGCTACTTTGATAATTTGATATGTGTGTGGACCGGTGCTTGGGTGCTGTTCTCACTTGAACAAGCCTCCCACTTATGATTACCCCCTCTCGCAACCATCCGCAACTACGAAAGAAGAATTAAGATAAATCTAACCATAGCATGAAATATATGGGTCCAAATCAGCCCCTTACGGAATAGCGCATAAACTAGGGTTTAAGCTTCTGTCACTCTAGCAACCCATCATCTAATTACTACTCCACAATACCTTCCCTTAGGCCCAAAGATGGTGAAGTGTCATGTAGTCGACGTTCACACGACACCACTAAAGGAAGCAACAACATACATATCATCAAAATATCGAACGAATACCAAATTCACATGATTACTTATGACAAGACTTCTCCCATGTCCTCAAGAACAAAAGTAACTACTCACAAATCATATTCATGTTCAAGATCAGAGGGGTATTGAATAGCATTAAGGATCTGAACATATAATCTTCCACCAAATAAACCAACTAGCATCAACTATAAGATGTAATCAACACTACTAGCAACCCACAGGTACCAATCTGAGGTTTTGAGACAAAGATTGAATACAAGAGATGAACTAGGGTTTGAGATGAGATGGTGCTGGTGAAGATGTTGATGAATATTGGTCCTCCCATGATGAGAGGATCGTTGGTGATGTCGATGGCTTCGATTTCCCCCTCCCGGAGGGAAGTTTCCCCGGCGGAATCGCTCCGCGGGAGAGCAAAAGTGCTCCTACCCAGGTTCCGCCTCGAGACGGCGGCGCTTCATCCCGAAAGTCTTCTTCTAGTTTTTTCTAGGGCAAATAGCATCTTATAGGAGAAGATGGGCCCCGGAGGCCTGCTAGGGGCGCCAGAAGCTCGGGGGGCGCGCCCAGGGGGTAGGTCGCGCCCCCCAGGCTTGTCGCTTCCTGGTGGGTCCCCTCTAGTTATTTCTTTCGCCAGTATTTTTTATATATTCCAAAATAATTCTCCGTAAATTTTCAGGTCATTTGGAGATGTTCAGAATAGCTATCTTTGTTGTACCCCTTTCCGGTCCAGAATTCCAGCTGCCGGCAATCTCCCTCTTCATGTGAAACTTGCAAAATAAGAGAGAAAAGGCATAAGAATTGTATTATAAAGTGAAATAATGATAAAAAAACATAATAAATAATAGTAGGAAAACATGATGCAAAATGGACGTATCAGTTGTCTTGATTGTTTCGATATTATTTCTTTGATTCTCGTGATCTTCCATCACATGCACTATTCTCTGTTCATCCACCTTTATTTTTATACAGACACCGAAGAATGCACGATTTATTTTCCTTTGAACTTTTAATAAATGCACATTCATTCCCAAGATAGATCTTTTATTTATTTCAACGAGCATAAGAAAATATGTCATGATCTCCTCCAATTAGTCCACAAACATTTTTCTGATATGCACTATGGTGCTCCATGCTCTTCATAAGAGGACTATATAAACCTCAAAACGCTACAAACATCACTCAACAGTTCAAGCTTCTTACTCTAGAGCATTTGGAAGCATATTGATACGTCTCCAACGTATCTATAATTTTTGATTGTTCCATGCTATTATAGTATCAATCTTGGATGTTTTATATGCAATTATATGCCATTATATATCATTTTTTGGGACTAACCTATTAACCCAGTGCCCAGTGCCAGTTGTTGTTTTCTGCTTGTTTTTGCCTTTTTAGAAAATCATTATCAAAAAGAGTCCAAACGGGAAAAAAACTTTGGATTAATTTTTTTTGGACCAAAAGAGACCCATGAAGCTTCGGGAGAAGACCAGAAGAGCCACGTGGAGGCGACAAGCCTGGAGGGCACGCCTAGGGGGTAGGAATGCCCCCCAGGCTTGTGGGCCCCTCGTAGCCCCTCCTGACCTAATTCCAGCGCTATAAATTCCAAAATATTCCCAATATACCAGAGGGATAGAAGACAAAACCTTTCCGCCGCCGCAAGCCTTTGTTCTTCCGCGATCCCATTTGGAGGCCTTTTCCGGTACTCTGCCGGAGGGGGAATCGATCACGGAGGGCTTCTTCATCAACCTTGCTGCCCTTCCGATGATGTGTGAATAGTTTACCACAGACCTACGGGTCCATAGCTAGTAGCTAGATGGCTTCTTCTCTCTCTTTGATCTTCAATACCATGTTCTCCTCGATGTTCTTGGAGTTCTATCCGATGTAATCTTCTTTTGCGGGGTATTTGTCGGGATCCGATGAATTGTGAGTTTATGATCAGATTATTCATGAGAAATATTTGAGTCTTCTCTGAACTCTTTTATGCATGATTATTATAGCTTTGTATTTCTCCACGATCTATCGATTTGGTTTGGCCTACTAGATTGACTTATCTCGCAATGGGAGAGGTGCTTTGTGATGGGTTCAATCTTGCGGTGCTCAATCCCAGTTACAGAAAGGGACATGACACGTATTTGTATTGTTGCCATTAAGGATAAAAAGATGGGGTTTAATCATATTGCTTGAGTTTACTTTGTCTACATCATGTCATCTTGCTTAAGGCGTTACTCTAATTCATACTTAATACCCTAGATGCATGCTGGATAGCGGTCGATGGGTGGAGTAATAGTAGTAGATGCAGGCAGGAGTCGGTCTACTTGTCTCGGACGTGATGCCTATATACATGATCATTGCCATGAATCCGTCATAATTATTTGCTTTTCTATCAATTGCCCAACAGTAATTTGTTTACCCACCGTATGTTATGTGTTCGAGAGAGAAGCCCCTAGTGAAAACTATGGCCCCCGGGTCTACTTTATCATATATTAAAAACCTAAAAATACCATGCTGCAATTTATTTACTTTTATTTTATTTAGTATTTTAGTTTATCTATTTATCACTATCAGAATTAATCCTTGCAAATAACCGCTTAGAGGATTGACAACCCTCTTATTTGCGTTGGGTGCAAGTGTTTGCTTTTGTGTGTGCAGGTGCGCTTAACGGAATTTTGCTTGGTTCTCCTACTGGATTGATAACCTTGGTTCTTAACTGAGGGAAATACTTATCTCTACTATTCTGCATCATCCTCTCCTCTTCGGGGAAATACCAACGCAGTCTACAAGTAGCAGGAAGAATTTCTAGCGCCGTTGCTGATGTCTACTACGCAACTTTATTCTTGTAGACGTTGTTGGGACTCCAACTGCAGAGTTTTCTAGGATAGTAGCAAATTTCCCTCAAGTGGATGACCTAAGGTTTATCAATCCGTGGGAGGCGTTGGATGAAGATGGTCTCTCTCAAACAACCCTGCAATCAAATACAAGAAATCTCTTGTGTCCCCAACACACCCAATACAATGGTAAATTGTATAGGTGCACTAGTTCGGCGAAGAGATGGTGATACAAGTGTAGTATGGATAGTAGATGTAGGTTTTTGTAATCTGAAAATGAAAAAAACAGCAAGGTAGCAAGTAACAAAAGTGAGCACAATCGGTATTGCAATGCTTGAAAACAAGGCCTAGGGTTCATACTTTCACTAGTGTAATCTCTCAACAGTGCTAACATAATTGGATCATACAACAATCCCTCAACGTGCGATAAAGAATCACTCCAAAGTTCCTATTAGTGGATAACATAAGATAGAAATTGTTGTAGGGTACGAAACCACCTCAAAGTTATCCTTTCCGATCAATCTATTGAGCCATCCCTATAAGTGTCACGAACAGCCCTAGAGTTCGTACTAAAATAACACCATATGATACACATCAACCAACCCTAATGTCACCTAGATACTCCAATGTCACCACAAGTATCCGTGAGTTGATTATTCGATATGCATCAAAACAACTTCAGATTCATAATATTCAATCCACACAAAGAACTTCAAAGAGTACCCCAAAGTTTCTATCGGAGAAAAGAAGATGAAAACGTGTACCAACCCATATGCCTAGATTACCCCAATGTCACCTCGGGAATCCGCAAGTTGATTACCAAAACATACATCAAGTGACTCAATAGAATACATCAAGTGACTCAATAGAATACCCCATTGTCACCACGGGTATCCACATACAAAACATACATCAAGTGTTCTCAAATCTGAAATATTCAATCCAATAATAACGAAACCTCAAAGGGAAAGATTCAATTCATCACAAGAAGATAGAGAGGGAAGAAACACCATATGATCCAACTATATTAACAAAGCTCGCGATACATCAAGATCATGCCAAATCAAGAACACAAGAGAGAGATCAAACACATAGCTACTAGTACATACCCTCAGCCCCAAGGGTGAACTACTCCCTCCTCGTCATGGAGACCGCCGGGATGATGAAGATGGCCTCCGGTGATGATTACCCCCTCCGGCAGGGTGCCGTAACAGGGCTCCAGATGGTATTTCTTCGGTACAGAAGCTTGCGGCGGCGGCGTCGAAGTTCTAGGTTTATTTCTGGGGGTTTCTCTATTTATAGGATTTTTTAGCGTTGGAATCACGCGAAACGGAGCTACGAGGGCCCCAAAAGGCACCACGGCGCAACCCCCCCAGGCCGCGCCGTGGTGCCTTGTGAGGACCTCGTGAGGCTTTTGGTCCTTCCACAAAGCTTTGGGGGTCTCTTTTGGTCCCAAAAAAAATCGTCAAAAAGTTTCATCCAATTCCGAGAACTTTTATTTCTGCACAAAAAACAACACCATGGTAGTTCTACTGAAAACAGCGTCAGTCCGGGTTAGTTCTAATCAAATCATACCAAAACCATATAAAATTGTTATAAACATGGCATGAATACTTCATAAATTATAGATACGTTGGAGACGTATCAGCATCCCCAAGCTTAATTCCTGCTCGTCATCGAGTAGGTAAATGATAAAAGAAATAATTTATGAAGTGTGATTGCTAGCATAGTGCATAAGTTTGATCAATGATAATTCCAAACACTTTTTCTAGCATAATTATATATCATAAACAGTACCTCATCTCATAAAACTTCTCATGATCAAGTAGCAAGCTATTCACATGTTAAAGTATAGACCATAAACTTTCTTGAAAACTAACAAATTATGTTTTCAGTCATCAAACAATTGCAATTCATATTATTTTCAGGAAGGGTCTATGTAAGAGCTTTGATTTAGCAAATTCCACATACTCAACTATCATATAGTCTTCCATGATTGCTGACACTCAAAGCATATTTTTAGAACAAATCATTTCAGTCAGACACATAGGAAGATAGGGGCTTAATGTTTTGCCTCCCAACTTATTTATCTCATGGATAATGTCAACAATAATAACTCATGATCACCTATATTCAACGGGATATATATGCCTGGATCAATCCCCACCTCTTGATGCTTGCCAAGAGAGAAAATAAAAACGAAATAGAGAAGAACACTATTGACTCTTGCATAAGAGTAAATACATAAAGTAAAAGATAGGCCCTTCGCAGAGGGAAGCAGAGGTTGTCATGCGCTTTTTATTTTTGGATGTGCAAGCTCTTAAGGCAAAGGAATGTCACGTTATATTGCCCCTTGTGATAGCAACCTTTATTATGCAGTCTGTCGCTTTTATTCTTTACCATCACAAGTTCATACAAAGCTTATTTTCCCTTACAATAAAAGTTCATACATATCTAGGAGCAATTTTTATTGCTTTGCACCGATGACAACTTACTTGAAGGATCTTATTCAATCCATAGGTAGATATAGTGGACACCCATGACATGAAACTGGGTTTAAGGGTTTTTGGATGCACAAGTAGTATCTCTACTTAGTGCGGAATTTTGGCTAGCAAAAGATAGGGGGCAAGCACCACATGTTAGAGGATCCAAAACAATATAACTTCTATGTGAATATAAGCAAACATAACCCATTACGCTGTCTTCCTTGTCCAACATCAACTACTTGATCAAGGTTGAAAATAATTAATGGGGGCTCACAATCATAGAAGATGTCCAAGATAGTATATTTATATGTGAAATCTCTCTTCTTTCAATATTCTTTCATGAATTGTTCAAGTGACCAATGCTATGTTTGCTAACTTTCAATAAATTTTACCACTTATACTTCTTATTTGTGAAGTCACTACTCCCCATGGGACAAGCATATGAAGCACATGTAATTTCAAATTTATGATATTCAATTCATTCAACAATTTACTCTTAGGATATAAGTGAAGCACGAGAGTGAATGATAAACTACTCCAAAAGATATAAGTGAAGATCAAAGAGTAGTCAAACAATTATGTAGCTATGTGAAGACTCTCTCCAAATAAATATTTCAGATCTTGATAATTTTATTCAAACATCAAACAAAACGAAAATAAAAGGACATTCCAAGAATAGCACATATCATGTGAACAAGTAAAAACTAAGGCTAACCGATAGTTGTTGATGAAGAAAGGTGGGATGCCCACCGGGGCATCCCCAAGCTTAGTTGCTTGAGACTTCTTGGAATGTTATCTTGGGGTGCCTTGGGCATCCCCAAGCTTGAGCTCTTGTGTCTCCTTAATTCCTCTCATATCATGGCTTCTCCTAAATCTTAAAAACTTCATCCACACAAAACTCAACAAGAACTCGTGAGATAAGTTAGTATAAATCAACTCAACACCTTAACATCCTCTACTGTAAAAAATCACAAAAATTATAATAAAACATTGCATACTAAATGCCTCTGCATATTTAATACTCCTATCCACAAATAGAAACATTAAACAACCAACATATGCAAACAATGCAACTATAACCGAAATCTGTCTAAACAGAACAGTCTGTAAAGGGTGAATAAGAATTCATACTTCACTAACTCCAAAAATTCAGAAAAATTACCACGTGACAGGGAACTCATGCATGCTTACTGTGTAAAAATTTCAGATTTTTATCATGTTATGACTATTCAGGAATATTCTGGACATAACAGAAAACTTTCTGTTTTCAAACAGCAACACATGAACTTGCAAACTGAGCATGGTAAAGGCTATAATTGGCATTTTATTGAACTAAAAGATACAAAACATGATTATTTATAACACCAAGCAAATATCAACAGAAAGAAAATGACGCTCCAAGCAAAACACATATCGTGTGACGAATAAAAATATAGCTCCAAGTAAGGTTACCGATAATGTTGAAGACGAAAGAGGGGATGCCTTCCGGGGCATCCCCAAGTTTAGACGCTTGAGTCTTCCTTGAATATTACCTTGGGGTGCATTGGGCATCCCCAAGCTTAGGGTCTTGCCACTCCTTATTCTCCTCATATCGATATCTCACCCGAAACTTGAAAACTTCAATCACACAAAACTTAACGGAACTTGTGAGATAGGTTAGTATGATAAAAGTAAATCATCCACTTAGGTACTGTCAAGACAAGATTCAAAATTGTTCTCACATAATTCCTACTGTATTTTATCATTTCCACAATTTATATTACTCAATATAAGCTATGGAAACACTAAAACAAGCAAACTATGCACCGAAAACAGAATCTGTCAAAAACAGAACAGCGTGTAGTGAGCGATTTAAAAATCATACTTCTGTACCTCCAAAAATTCTGAAAAATTAGGAAAACGTAAAAAATTTGTAACCCAATACTGTGTAACAATTTCAAAATTTTATCATGCTCCAGTACAGAATAGAAATTCCAGCACTGGACGCAAAAGTTTCTGTTTTTGCACAGAATCAAATCAACAAGCATCCACACTATCCCAAAGGCTTTACTTGGCACATTATTGAAAGAAAACATATAAAACATGATTACTACAGTATCTTAATCATGTGGACACACAAAAACAGTAGGTACAAATATTGGGTTGTCTCCCAACAAGCGCTTTTCTTTAATGCCTTTTAGCTAGGCATGATGATTTCAATGATGCTCGCATAAAAGTAAAGAATTGAAACACAAAGAGAGCATCATGAAGCATATGACTAGCACATTTAAGCCTAACCCACTTCCTATGCATAGTTTTATGGGAGCAAGAATTAACTAGCATAGGAATACAAAACAAGCATAACTTCAGAACTTTCAACACATAGAGAGGAAACTTGATATTATTGAGATATGTAGAAGCATGTATTCCTCTCTCAAAATAATTTTCAATACCATCATGAAGAAATTCAACAATATATCCATCACACAAAGCATTCCTTTCATGATCCACAAGCATAGAATTTTTACTACTCTCCACATAAGCAATTTTCTTCTCATTCATAATAGTGGGAGCAAACTCAACAAAATAACTATCATGAGATACTTGATTGGCATAATCCAATGGAAAATTAAAATCATGATGACAGGTTTCATAGTTATCATTATTCTTTATAGCATACATGTCATCACAATAATCATCATATATACCAACTTTGTTGTCATAATCAATTGAAACCTCTTCCAAAATAGTGGAATCATCATTAAATAAAGTTGTGACCTCTCCAAATCCACTTTTATCAATATTGCAATAAGATTCAACACCCTCCAAAATAGTGGGATCATTAGTACCTAGAGTTGACACTCTTCCAAACCCACTTTCATCAATATAATCATCATAAATAGAAGGCATGTTATCATCATAATAAATTTTCTCATCAAAACTTGGGGGACTAAAAATATCAACTTCATCAAACATAGCATCCCCAAGCTTATGGCTTTGCATATCATTAGCATCATGGATATTCAAAGAAAGCATACTAACAACATTGCAATCATGCTCATCATTCAAAGGACTCACATTAAACATTTTATTAAATTCTTCATCTAACACTTGGGCATAATTTTCTGATCCATCATTTTCAAGAAAGACATTATAAAGATGAAGCATGTGAGGCAATCTCAATTCCATTTTTTTATAGTTTTGTTTTATAGACCAAACTAGTGATAAAACAAGAAACTAAAAGATTCAATTGCAAGATCTAAAGATATACCTTCAAGCACTCACCTCCCCGGCAACAGCGCCAGAAAAGAGTTTGATGTCTACTACGCAACTTTATTCTTGTAGACGTTGTTGGGCCTCCAAGTGCAGAGTTTTGTAGGACAGTAGCAAATTTCCCTCAAGTGGATGACCTAAGGTTTATCAATCCGTGGGAGGCGTAGGATGAAGATGGTCTCTCTCAAAAAACCCTGCAATCAAATACAAGAAATCTCTTGTGTCCCCAACACACCCAATACAATGGTAAATTGTATAGGTGCACTAGTTCGGCGAAGAGATGGTGATACAAGTGTAGTATGGATAGTAGATGTGACGCCCCCGACTTAATCGTGCACTAATCATACACGCAAATGCACACGATCAAGCCTAAGGACTCACGGGAAGATATCACAACACAACTCTAAACACAAATAAAGGTTATACAAGCTTTATATTACAAGCCAGGGGCTTCGAGGGCTCGAATACATAAGCTTGAGTCATACAAGCATCAGCGGAAGCATCAGATATCTGAGTACAGACATAAAGTTAAACAAGTCTGCCTTAAGAAGGCTGAGCAAAACAATGACACTGGATCGAAAGGCGCAGGCCTCCTGCCTGGGTACCTCCTATCTACTCCTGGTCATCGGTGGTCTCCACGTAGTAGTACTCTCCACCGAAGGGGTAGAAGTAGTCGTCGACTGTGGCAGCTGGCTCCGGGGCTCCGTCATCTGGTCGCAGCAATCGGGTATGGGGAAAAAGGGGAAGCAAAGCAACCGTGAGTACTCATCCAAAGTACTCGCAAGACTTACATCAGAACTATTCTACTTATGCATCGGTATCAAAGAGGGGCTGTATCAGTGGACTGGACTGCAGAAATGCCAGAATAGAGGGAAGGCCTAGCCTATCGAAGACTAGCATCTTCAGCGTCTTGCAGCATTAGAAGAGTGCAGATTAGTACATAAATATAGTAGTAGCAACAAGTATAACAGTAGCCATGCCCAGAGATCCTTTCTCGACTCCCTGCGAGAAAGCGATCCCGGAGCTATAATATTATTATGATCACCAGAACCCAGTTCTAGTTGCAGTAGATAAAGATACTTTCCGAGCGTCCTGTTACCGTGGACACGGCTATTCAAATAGATATACTTCCCTGCAGGGGTGCACCAACTTACCCAACACGCTCGATTAACTCTGGCCGGACACACTTACTCGGTCCATGCCCGGCCTCGGCTGATCGACATGTCGTAGCCCTACCTAGGCTCAACAGAGAGGCCAGCATGCCGGTCTACATCCTAAGCACTCAGGGGTCTTGAGCCCATCGCCCTTTGCACTCCTGCGCGTTGCGTACGCGGCCGGTGAGCAGACCTAGCCCCCTTAATACAAGCGCAGGCTTTCCCAGTCCAACCCGGCGCGCGCCGCTCAACTACTGACATCTGGAGAGCTTCAGTTGATACATACGACGCCGAGTGCCCATACTATTCCCGCGTGGTGGTTAGTGCAAAAAAGGCCAAAGGCCTACTCAGATCACATATCCTAACCCATTAGTGTATTGGGAGCTCAGAGACCCACGATCATGTGACCCCGTCGCCCCGTCTCGTGGACTTACGGCAAGGGCCAGGAATGCCCGGCCGTGCCACGTAATTATCTCTCGGGTACCCTCACGGTCAACCCGATTCCACATCTCTCTCGCGGGTACCCCTCGGGGCCGACCCGTCTTTAACAAGTTCCTGTGGTAAAGTCAAAGTATCCGTGTGTCCACAACATCAAGAAGGAATCTGAGGAATCACCCTCGTTGGATTCCCACTCGATGTATCCATCAAGGTGAACCCGGAGGAATCACCCTCGATGGTTTCACACTCGAAGGGTTGCACGACAGAGTCTTCATCGGAGGTGGTGAAAGAGGAATCACCCTCGGTAACCCACAACCACTAGCATAGGCTACAGAGATATCATCAGAAGTGAGTTAAGAGGTATCACCCTCGGCACTCGATATTAGCTCTGCAGAGTCGTACAACTTAGGGGGTGTGCGGTGATGTGCTGGTCTCAACCCGTCGATCACATCGATCGGGACACTGGTAAACAAAGCGGGGCAACTAGGACAAGGATGAGGGGACACAGATGGTTCACTAACCAACCTATACTAAGCATTTAGGATAGCAGGTAAGGTATCAATAGCAGTTACAAAAACAGGCTATGCATCAGAATAGGTGATATCAAGACAACAATTGTAGCAATTCTAATGCAAGCATGAGGGAGAAAGAATAGGTGATATAGGCATGTTCAAGGGGGTTTGCTTGCTTGGAAGCTCTGCGGCAAAAGAGGGGTCGTCGGTGGAGTAGCAGTCCTCAGGGGCAGCGTCGGCCTCGGGGTCTATCGGAGAAGAAGAGGGGGAAGAAACAATAAATAAAAGCAAACAATGCAACACAGATGCATGGCATGGCAATATGCAGTGCTGGGGGGTGACCTATCGCAGTGCTACACGTTACAGACGAAGCGGGAAAATATCTGGGATATTTTCCCGGCTTTTAGGCAGTTATCGGTATACTGAACCGGAGGGGAAGGTTCCATGTTTGCATGGTTGTGGGCATGTGACAGGTAAACGGAGGGCATAAACGGGTTCGTCTCGTTTTTCTGGTCAACTTTCATGTAGAAAACTTTTTCATCCGAGCTACGGTTTAGTTTCTACGAATTTTCAAAGATTTAAACCATTTTCTGAAAATCCTGGAATTAAATCAAATTTGAAATTAACAGAAAAGGTTTTATTGCGTCAGCATGATGTCAGGGTGACGTCAGCAGTCAACCCAGCCGGTCCAGGTCAAACCTGACGGCTGGGTCCCACATGTCAGTGACACAGTGGCTAAACAGGGGTTAATTTTAACTAATTAAGTTAACTAGCTAGTGGGGCCCATCTGTCAGCGACTAATTAGCTATTAGGTTAATTTTAATTAATAAAATAGTTTAATTAGCGGTGGGGCCCGCATGTCAGTGACTGGGGTTGCCCAGTCAGCACGTTGACAGGTCAACCCAGTCAACTGGGCCCCTGGGATCCACTGGTCAGTGGCCCAGGGAGGCCCACGTGGCGGCCAGGTCAGCGGTTGCCGGTGTTTAAACGCCGGCGACCCGCAAACGCGGTGGAGGGCTACGGCCCTCGTCGGATTTCGCATACAGGGGGCCGTTCGGCGCGCGGTTTGGCGCGTTCGAACATGCGCTCCGCGCTGCGTCGAACGGTGGCGGTGGCACGGGCTGGGGTGGCCTATCTCGACGGCGGCGAGCTCACGGGCGGCGCCGGAGATCGGCCGTGGTGAGTTACGGCGTAGCTGGGCACGGTAAGCGACGCGGGCGGTGGCGTTCAACTCCTACGAGCGCGTTGATCACGCTGCGGTGCTCGGTTGAGCTCGACGACGGGTGTGGCCACGGCGACGAGCTCGACGGCGGCGATGCATTCGGCCACGGCTAATGCTGCGGCTATGGCGCGAAAGGAAGGAGGAGAAGAAGGGGATCCGTGCGGGTGCTCACCGTGGGAGCACAAGGAGGCTCGGCGAGCAACGGGAGCAGCAGTGGCGGCTGGAATCGGAGAAGATCGCCGGCGTGCCCGAGGAGGAAGAAGAGGACGATGCAGACGTTGTGGTGCTCCCCGGCTCGAATGGCTAGCACCAGTCGACGGAGTGGACGACGGCGGAGCCCTATGGCATGGCGACGAGGCGAGAGGAGGACGGTGGACGCGAAAACGACGGCGAGCGGCGACGACAGCGCTCGGGTGGCTCGGGTGCGAGAGAGAGAGAGACGAGGGAGGATGAGGATAAGGACAGATGCGAGTCCCAGGGGCCAGCGCGGTGTTCTTATCCCCTCGCCGGCGCTGTAGCGGAGCGGGACGGCGAGCGGGTGCGGTGGCGACGGCGCGCGGTGTCGGTCGCGGGCGCGTGCGGTTGACACGGGGAGGAGAGAGGAGGGAGACGGCGCGTGGGTGGGCTGGGCCGCACTGTGGATTTAGGCCCAGCCCACAGTAGCTTTTCTCTTTTTCCCTTTTAATTTTCTGTTTTTCTTTTTCCAGCAACTGTTTGCATTTATTTTTAGCCACCAAATGGTTTGCAAAAATATGGAGCTGGTCAAAACAAATACTAGGAAATATTGTGTACTGCCACAAAAAGTTTGGAGGCCATTTGAATTCATTTGAATTTTTCATAAATGAAATGGCATTTAAGTTGCTGTTTTTGCACTGTTTTAAATGCTCTAGCCCATTTTAGCAAATAGGTGATGTTGTTTTCCTGAACAAAGATTTGTTTTGGAATATTTTCTAAAACATGAACTATTTTCCAGCAATTTTTGAGCAACTTCAAATTTCACTTATGATTTGAATTGAATTCAATGGAGGAATTTGAAATGAGATATTAATCCAATATGATCAAGCATTGCAAATCACAGTGACTTAGCATAATCATTGTGGATCACTGTTGCTCATTACAGAGGGGTGTTACAATTCTCCTCCTCTAAAAGAAATTCTCGTCCCAAGAATTCAGGAGGTAGAAGCGAAAAGATCGGGGTATTCTTCCCGAAGACGATCCTCACGTTCCCAAGTGGCTTCATCTTCTGTATGGTTCGACCACTGCACTTTAAGGAACTTGGTTGTCTTTTGATGGGTCCGGCGTTCAGCTTGATCCAGGATCCGGATCGGATGCTCTTTATAAGATAGGTCATCTTGCAATTCGAGCAATTCATGATCCACTGCACTGTGCGGATCCTTGAAGCAACGACGAAGTTGCGACACATGGAAGATATCGTGGATGTGAGAGAATTGCGGCGGCAACTCCAATTTATACGCCACATGTCCGCGTCTGGCGAGAATGCAGAAGGGACCAATGTAGCGAGGAGCTAACTTGCCCTTGATTCCGAAGCGATGAGTGCCCTTCATAGGAGTGACACGCAGATAAGCTTGCTCACCAGGTTGATAGATCGATCCCCAGTGTTTATGATCATAATTGCTCTTCTGACAAGACTGGGCCGCCTTGAGATTTTCCCGGACAATACGGAGTTGCTCTTCAGCATGTTGGATAATATCCGGACCAATGAGCGGTCGTTCCCCAGTTTCTGACCAATTCAGAGGGGTTCGACACTTACGTCCATATAGTACCTCGAAGGGGGCCATCTTCAAGCTAGCTTGATAGCTGTTATTGTAAGAGAATTCAGCATACGGGAGAGATTCCTCCCACTTCTTGCCAAATGAGATGACACAAGCACGCAGCATATCTTCAAGCACTTGATTCACTCGTTCAACTTGGCCTTGGGACTGGGGGTGATAAGCAGAGCTCCAGGTTATATGAGTTCCCATAGCTTCTTGGCAACTAGCCCAGAACTTTGAGGTGAATAGGCTGCCACGGTCTGAACTGATCTCCTTGGGAATACCGTGGAGTGATACAATTCTGGAGATATACAAATCTGCTAACTGACTAGTCTCCTTGACTGGCAGAAAATGTGCAACTTTGGAGATTTGATCAATGATGACAAGAATTGCATCATGACCCTTTTGTGACCTAGGAAGGCCAGTGATAAGATCCATCTGAACCTTATCCCATTTCCACTCAGGGATAGGGAGCGGTTGCAGAATTCCAGCAGGTTTCCGATGTTCTGCTTTAACGCGATGGCAAACGTCACATTCGGCAACATATCGAGCAATGTCCTGCTTCATTTTAGACCACCAGTACCTTTGACGGAGATCACGATACATCTTGGTACTACCTGGATGAATAGACAGTGGTGTATCATGTGCCTCCTTCATAACCTTGTCGGTCATAAGCTCGAACCGAGGTACTACAATGCGATCTCTGAAGTATAGGGTTCCATCTTCAGCAAGCGAGAAATCTCTAGACTTTTCAAGGTCAAGATCTCTTTTCATCTGATCAACTTCAGCATGCTTTGCTTGCGCAGACTTAACAGCTTTCTCAAGATCTGGCTGTAGAACAAGGGTATTAAGAGAACCCTGTGGAATGATATGAAGATTCAACTTGCGAAGTTCTTCATAAAGAAGGGGTTGAGCTCGCTGAACCATGAGGTTGTTACAATAGGACTTGCGGCTCAAGGCATCGGCCATCACATTAGCTTTGCCAGGGGTATAGGAAATACCACAGTCATAGTCTGTAATTATTTCCAACCATCGTTGTTGACGGAGATTGAGATCCGGCTGAGTAAACAAATACTTCAGACTTTGGTGATCAGTGTATATTTCACACCAATTACCAAGGAGGTAATGTCGCCACAACTTCAATGCATATATCACTGCAGCAAGTTCAAGATCATGCATTGGGTAGTTCTCTTCATGAGGACGCAACTGTCACGAGGCATAAGCAATCACTCTGTGCTCTTGCATCAGGACACAGCCTAATCCTTGACGAGAGGCGTCGCAATAAATCACGAAGTCTTTGCGAGAGTCCGGAGGAGCAAGCACTAGTGCAGAGGTCAGTTTGTCCTTGAGAGTTTGGAAACTTTCCTGACATTTATCTGTCCACTCAAACTTAACGCCTTTGTGAAGTAGATTAGTCACATGCTTGGCAATCTTTGAGAAGTTCTCGACAAAACGGCGGCAATAGCTTGCGAGTCCGAGAAAACTTCTCACTTGCTTAACATTCTTCGGGGGAGTCCAGTCAAGAATAGCATGAACTCGTTCTGGGTTGACAGCAATGCCATCCTTGGAAATCACATGACCAAGATAGGTCACTTCGGATAACCAGAATTCACACTTGGAATATTTGGCATATAGCTGATGTTCTCGAAGCTTTTCCAGAACAAGACGAAGATGTTCAGCATGTTCTTCCTTATTCTTGGAATATACCAGGATATCATCCAGATAAACCACGATGAATTTGTCGAGGTAATCAATGAAGATATAATTCATCAGACGGGAGAACGTAGCTAGAGCATTAGTTAAGCCAAAAGACATGACGGTAAACTCGTATGAACCATATCGAGTAACGAAGGCGGTCTTGGGAATATCCTCTTCGCGGACCCGGATCTGATGGTAACCCAACCTCAAGTCGAGTTTAGAGAATACCGATGAACCAGCAAGTTGATCATACAGATCGTTGATCCGAGGAAGCGGATACTTATTCTGAATGATTGCTTGGTTGATAGGTCGGTAATCTTGGACCAACCAATTTGTACCGTCTTTCTTCTTGACAAAGAGAGAAGGTGCTCCCCAAGCAGATGAACTTGGACGAATGAAACCTTGCGGAGTGATTTATCGATTTCAAAGATGTCAAAAGACAGTGTGTGAAGCATATGATAGCATTTGAAAGAAATGTTTGCAGATAATCCAGCTCTCCGGGTGAATGTGAAAACGACAACCTAATGTTAGAGTTAGCAAAACTGTTAACCCAAAAGGAAGAGAGATCAAAGTCCTAGAGTAAGGAAGAGGAATAAAAGATCCTAAACCCATCCATTGGCAACGTGGGCCCGTAAGCCACACAGCCATGTTAGTAAAACAGTTTTCAAAGACTAGACTCAACTTCGGCCAAGGAGTTGGAAAGGGGGGGTTCCTACAGGCAGTCGGCTCTGATACCAACTTGGGACGCCCCCGACTTAATCGTGCACTAATCATACACGCAAATGCACACGATCAAGCCTAAGGACTCACGGGAAGATATCACAACACAACTCTCAACAGAAATAAAGGTTATACAAGCTTTATATTACAAGCCAGGGGCCTTGAGGGCTCGAATACATAAGCTCGAGTCATACAAGCATCAGCGGAAGCATCAGATATCTGAGTACAGACAAAAAGTTAAACAAGTCTGTCATAAGAAGGCTGAGCAAAACAACGACACTAGATCAAAAGGTGCAGGCCTCCTGCCTGGGTGCCTCCTATCTACTCCTGGTCGTCGGTGGTCTCCACGTAGTAGTACTCTCCACCGGAGGGGTAGTAGTAGTCGTCGACTGGGGCAGCTGGCTCCGGGGCTCCGTCATCTGGTCGTAGCAATCAGGTATGGGGAAAAAGTGGAAGCAAAGCAACCGTGAGTTCTCATCCAAAGTACTCGCAAGACTTACATCGGAACTATTCTACTTATGCATCGGTATCAAAGAGGGGTTGTATCAGTGGACTGGACTGCAGAAATGCCAGAATAGAGGGAAGGCCTAGCCTATCGAAGACTAGCATCTTCAGCGTCTTGCAGCATTAGAAGAGTGCAGATTAGTACATAAATATAGTAGTAGCAACAAGTATAACAGTAGCCATACCCAGAGATCCTTTCTCGACTCCCTACGAGAAAGCGATCCCGGAGCTATAATATTATTATGATCACCAGAATCCAGTTCTAGTTGTAGTAGATCGGGATACTTTCCAAGCGTCCTGTTACCGTGGACACGGCTATTCGAATAGATATACTTCCCTGCAGGGGTGCACCAACTTACCCAACACGCTCGATTACCTCTGGCCGGACACACATACTCAGTCCATGCCCGGCCTCGGCTGATCGACACGTCGTAGCCCTACCTAGGCTCAACAGAGAGGCCAGCACGCCGGTCTACATCCTAAGCACTCAGGGGTCTTGGGCCCATCGCCCTTTGCACTCCTGCGCATTGCTTACGCGGCCGGTGAGCAGACCTAGCCCCCTTAATACAAGCGCACGCTTTCTCAGTCCAACCCGGCGCGCGCCGCTCAACTGCTGACATCTGGAGAGCTTCGGCTGATACATACGACGCCGAGTGCCCATACTATTCCCGCGTGGTGGTTAGTGCGAAAAAGGCCAGAGGCCTACTCAGATCACATATCCTAACCCATTAGTGTATTGGGAGCTCGCGGAAACGAGCAGAGACTCACGATTATGTGACCCCGTAACCCCGTCTCGTGGATTTACGGCAAGGGCCAGGAATGCCCGGCCGTGCCACATAATTATCTCTCGGGTACCCTCACGGTCAACCCGATTCCACATCTCTCACGGGTACCCCTCGGGGCCGACCCGTCTTTAACAAGTTTCTGTGGTAAAGTCAAAGTATCTGTTCGTCCACAACATCAAGAAGGAATCCGAGGAATCACCCTCGTTGGATTCCCACTCGATGTATCCATCAAGGTGAACCCGGAGGAATCACCCTCGATGGGTTCACACTCGAAGGGTTTCACGACAGAGGCTTCATCAGAGGTGGTGAAAGAGGAATCACCCTCAGTAACCCACAACCGACTAGCATAGGCTACAGAGATATCATCAGAAGTGAGTTAAGAGGTATCACCCTCGGCACTCGATATTAGGTCTGCAGAGTCATACAACTTAGGGGGGGTGCGGTGATGTGCTGGTCTCAACCCATTGATCACATCGATCGGGACACTGGTAAACAAAGCGGGGCAACTAGGACAAGGATGCGGTGCCACAGATGGTTCACTAACCAACCTATACTAAGCATTTAGGATAGCAGGTAAGGTATCAATAGCAGTTAAAAAAATAGGCTATGCATCAGAATAGGTAATATCAGGACAACAATTGTGGCAATTATAATGCAAGCATGAGGGAGAAAGAATAGGTGATATAGGCATGTTCAAGGGGGTTTGCTTGCCTGGAAGCTCTACGGCAAAAGAGGGGTCGTCGGTGGAGTAGCAGTCCTCAGGGGCAGCGTCGGCCTCGGGGTCTATCGGAGAAGAAGAGGGGGAAGAAACAATAAATAAAAGCAAACAATGCAACACAGATGCATGGCATGGCAATATGCAGTGCTGGGGGTGACCTATCGCAGTGCAACACGTTGCAGACGAAGCGGGAAAATATCTGGGATATTTTCCCGGCTTTTAGGCAGTTATCGGTATACTGAACGGGAGGGCACGGTTCCATGTTTGCATGGTTGTGTGCATGTGACAGGTAAACGGAGGGCATAAACGGGTTCGTCTCGTTTTTCTGGTCAACTTTCATGTAGAAAACTTTTTCATCCGAGCTACGGTTTAATTTCTATGAATTTTCAAAGATTTAAACCATTTTCTGAAAATCCTGGAATTAAATCAAATTTGAAATTAACAGAAAAGGTTTTATTGCATCAGCATGATGTCAGGGTGACGTCAGCAGTCAACCCAGCCGGTCCAGGTCAAACCTGACGGCTGGGTCCCACATGTCAGTGACAAAGTGGCTAAACACGGGTTAATTTTAACTAACTAAGTTAATTAGCTAGTGGGCCCCATCTGTCAGCAACTAATTAGCTATTAGGTTAATTTTAATTAATAAAACAGTTTAATTAGCGATGGGGCCCGCATTTCAGTGACTGGGGTTGCTCAGTCAGCACGTTGACTGGGTCAACCCAGTCAACTGGGCCCCTGGGACCCACAGGTCAGTGGCCCAAGGAGGCCCACATGGCGGCCAGGTCAGCGGTTTAAACGCCGGCGACCCGCAAACGCGGCCGAGAGCTACGGCCCTCGTCGGATTTCGCATACTGGGTGGCCGTTCGGCACGCGGTTTGGCGCGTTCGAACGTGCGCTCCGCGCTGCGTCGAACGGTGGCGGTGGCACGGGCTGGGGTGGCCTATCTCGATGGCGGCGAGCTTGCGGGCGGCGCCGGAGTTCGGCCGTGGTGAGTTACGGCATAGCAGGGCATGGTAAGTGACGCGGGCGGTGGCGTTCGACTCCTACGAGCGCGCTGAGCACGCTGCGGTGCTCGGTTGAGCTCGACGACAGGTGTGGCCACGGCGACGAGCTCGACGGCGGCGATGCGTTCGGCCACGGCTAATGTGGCGGCTACGGCGTGAAAGGAAGGAGGAGAATGAGGGGATCCGTGCGGGTGCTCACCGTGGGAGCACAAGGAGGCTCGGCGAGCAACGGGAGCAGCAATGGCGGCCCGAGGAGGAAGAAGAGGACGATGCAGACGCTGTGGTGCTCCCCGGCTCGAATGGCTAGCACCAGTCGACGGAGTGGACCACGACGGAGCCCTACGGCATGGCGCGAGGCGAGAGGAGGACGGTGGGCGCGAAAACGACAGCGAGCGGCGACAGCAGCGCTCGGGTCGCTCAGGTGCGAGAGAGAGAGAGAAAGAGAGAGAGAGAGAGAGAGAGAGAGAGACGAGGGAGGAGGAGGATAAGGACGGGCGCGAGTCCCAGGGGCCAGCGCGGCGTTCTTATCCCCTCGCCGGCGCTGTAGCGGCGCGGGACGGCGAGCGGGTGCGGTGGCGACGGCGCGCGGCGTCGGTCGCGGGCGCGCGCGGTTGACACGGGGAGGAGAGAGGAGGGAGACGGCGCGGGGGTGGGCTGGGCCGCACTGTGGACTTAGGCCCAGTCCACAGTAGCTTTTCTCTTTTTCCCTTTTAATTTTCTGTTTTTCTTTTTCCAGCAACTGTTTGCATTTATTTTTAGCCACCAAATGGCTTTGCAAAAATATGGAGCTGGTCAAAACAAATACTAGGGAATATTGTGTACTGCCACAAAAAGTTTGGAGGCCATTTGAATTCATTGTTTTAAGTTGCTCTAGCCCATTTTGGCAAATAGGTGATGTTGTTTTCCTAAACAAAGATTTGTTTTGGAATATTTGCTAAAACATGAACTATTTTCCAGCAATTTTTGAGCAACTTCAAATTTCACTTATGATTTGAATTGAATTCAGTGGAGGAATTTGAAATGAGATATTAATTCAATATGATCAAGCATTGCAAATCACAGTGACTTAGCATAATCATTATGGATCACTGTTGCTCATTACAGAGGGGTGTTACAGTAGATATAGGTTTTTGTAATTTGAAAATAAAATAACAGCAAGGTAGCAAGTAACAAAAGTGAGCATAAACGGTATTGCAATGCTTGAAAACAAGGCCTAGGGTTCATACTTTCACTAGTGCAATCTCTCAACAGTGCTAACATAATTGGATCATATAACAATCCCTCAACATGTGATAAAGAATCACTCCAAAGTTCCTATTAGCGGAGAACATAAGATAGAAATTGTTGTAGGGTACGAAACCACCTCAAAGTTATCCTTTCCGATCAATCTATTGAGCCATCCCTATAAGTGTCACGAACAGCCCTAGAGTTCGTACTAAAATAACACCATATGATACACATCAACCAACCCTAATGTCACCTAGATACTCCAATGTCACCACAAGTATCCGTGAGTTGATTATTTGATATGCATCAAAACAACTTCAGATTCCTAATATTCAATCCACACAAAGAACTTCAAAGAGTACCCCAAAGTTTCTATCGGAAAAAAGAAGATGAAAACGTGTACCAACCCATATGCCTAGATTACCCCGATGTCACCTCGGGAATCCGCAAGTTGATTACCAAAACATAAAGTGACTCAATAGAATACCCCATTGTCACCACGGGTATCCACATGCAAGACATACATCAAGTGTTCTCAAATCTGAAATATTCAATCCGACAATAACGAAACCTCAAAGGGAAAGATTCAATTCATCACAAGAAGATAGAGAGGGAAGAAACACCATATGATTGAACTATATTAATAAAGCTCGCGATACATCAAGATCGTGCCAAATCAAGAACACGAGAGAGAGATCAAACACATAGCTACTAGTACATACCTTCAGCCCCGAGGGTGAACTACTCCCTCCTCGTCATGGAGACCGCCGGGATGATGAAGATGGCCTCCGGTGATGATTACCCCTCCGGCAGGGTGCCGGAACAGGGCTCCAGATGGTATTTCTTCGGTACAGAGGCTTGCGGCGGCGGCGGCGAAGTTCTAGGTTTATTTCTGGGGGTTTCTCTATTTATAGGATTTTTCAGCGTTGGAATCACGCGAAACGGAGCTACGAGGGCCCCACAAGGTACCACGGCGCGACCCCCCCCCAGGCCGCGCCGTGGTGCCTTGTGGGCACCTCGTGAGGCTTCTGGTCCTTCCACGAAGCTTCGGCGGTCTCTTTTGGTCCAAAAAAAATCGTCAAAAAGTTTCGTCCAATTCCGAGAACTTTTATTTCTGCACAAAAATCAACACCACGGTAGTTCTGCTGAAAACAACGTCAGTCCGGGTTAGTTCTAATCAAATCATACCAAAACCATATAAAATTGTTATAAACATGGCATGAATACTTCATAAATTATAGATACGTTGGAGACGTATCAGTTGCCGGGGAGACATCATCAAAATTACCAAGTACCTCCGCACAAACTATCATCCACTTGCATTTATTTTATTTGCCTTTTTATTTGCATTTCCCTCTCATTTTCATCTCCCCCACTTCTAATTTTTTTTACAAAAACACAAAAATATTTTTTTATTTGCTTGCTTTGCTTGAAATTGTTATCATGTCTGAATTTGAGAAAGTTGTGGTTGAAAGTGCTAGCGAGGATAGTGGTAGTGAATCTCTTGGGGAGAAAACACACTCCTTTGATCTTAATCATGACCCTCCAGAGACTAAGCCCACCCACTAATTTTAAGACTAAAGTTTATCATGTGGGAAGTGGTAATATTATTGGGAAAAACATTATTCAGGAATTCTTTAATTGCGCGGGAGTTATACCAATATTTAGTGGGTCTATTCTTGATAAAACAAATTGTTATGTGGATGCTATTGCCATGCTTGTGGTTAAATTAGAAAGAAATTTTTTACATATCCACCCCGCCTTACAAAAGATATTTTATGAACTTCCCAACATACATGATCCTAGGGCTAAGAAAATTGCCACTATAATCCTTATCATGAATTTGATTATATAATCCGAGAAGCTAGGGATATTTTTTTCCTTTTACAAAATTAATTTTGAGCATCCTCCTATAGAGGAGATTCTTCATGATAAAGATACTATTCATAGGTTGGAATCTAAAGATTACTTTGCTTATGGTAAAAGTATTAGAAGGAGAGTTCCATACGCCGAAATAATTAAAACTATGTACCACCATGCTTGTGATAAATTTGAGTGGGTTACTAAAGGAATTGATGAGGGGTTTAGTGAAGAATGGTTTGAGGGTACAGCTAGAGACCCTATTGATGATGAGATACATGTTTGATATGAGGATGTTTATGGTGATGATTCTGAGTTTGAAGTTATGAATGTTAAAATTACTAATCAAAGCCCCTTCAATTACCTAAGCTCACCCACTAGAAAAGAAGAGCATGAGAGTAGAGAATTAATGAGAAAAGTTTTGAAGATTTAATCAAAAAGGACTTGGGGATGAAAGATGACAACACTTGAAACTATGCATTATGCCTAGCTAGGGGCATAAAACAATAGCGCTTTGATACGTCCATTTTGAATCATGTTTTCCTACTGTTATTTATAGTGTTTTTAATCAATATAACACTTTGTGGAGCAATTTTAATGCCTTTTCTCTCTTAATATGCAAGATTTACATAAAGAGGGAGATTGCCGGCAGCTGGAATTCTGGACCTGAAAAAGCTATGTCTGAGATACCTATTATGCACATCTCCAAATGAGCTGAAATTTCACGGAGATTTATTTTGGAATAAATAAAAAATACTGGAGAAAAGAAGTACCAGAGGGGGCCACCCAGGCGCCCACGAGGCACCAAGGCGCGCCACCCCCCCCCCCCCCCAGGAGCGCCCTGGTGGCTTATGGGGCCCCTGGCCAGCCTCCGGTGCCCATTTTCTCATATATAAGCCCATTTTCCCTAGAAAAAATAAGGGGAAGACTTTCGGGACGGAGCGCCGCCGTCTCGAGGTGGAACTTGGGCAGGAGCACTTTTGCTCTCCGACGAAGCGATTCCGCCGGGGATACTTCCCTCCGGGAGGGGGAAATCAAAGCCATCGTCATCACCAACGATCCTCTCATTGTGGGAGGACTAATGTTCATCAACATCTTCACTAGCACCATCTCATCTCAAACCCTAGTTCATCTCTTGTATTCAATCTTTGTCTCAAAACCTCAGATTGGTACCTGTGGGTTGCTAGTAGTGTTGATTACATCTTGTAGTTGAAGCTAGTTGGTTTATTTGGTGGAAGATTATATATTCAGATCCATTATGCTATTCAATACCTATGACGCCCCCGACTCAATCGTGCACTAATCATACACGCAAATGCACACGATCAAGCCCAGGGACTCACGGGAAGATATCACAACACAACTCTATACACAAAATAAAATAATTCAAGATTTATATTACAAGCCAGGGGCCTCGAGGGCTCGAATACATAAGCTCGTGATACACAAGAGTCAGCGAAAGCATTGGCATCTGAGTACAGACATAACTAAACAAGTCTGCCTTAAGAAGGCTGAGCAAAACAACGACATCTAGATCGAAAAGGCGCAGGCCTCCTGCCTGGGAGCCTCCTATCTACTCCTGGTCGTCGGTCTCCACGTAGTAATAGGCTCCGTCGGGGTAGTAGTAGTCGGCGGGATCAGCTGGCTCCGGGGCTCTAACATCTGATCACAGCAAATGGGTATGGGGAAAAAGAGGTAGCAAAGCAACCGTGAGTACTCATCCAAAGTACACGCAAGACTTACATCAGATCTATGCTAAGTATGCATCGGTATCAAATGAAGGGCTGTATCTATGGACTTTACTGCAGAATTGCCAGAACAGAGGGGAAGGCCTAGCCTATCGAAGACTAGCATCTTGCAGCGTCTTGCAGCATTAGAAGAGTGCAGATTAGTATCATATAATAAAGCAACAAGCATGTAGTAACAAAACCCAGGGATCCTTCCTCGACTCCCTGCGAGAAAGCGATCCCGGAGCTAACATATTAATTAAAGTAACAAGTATACAGTTCAAGTTGTAGTAGATCGGGATACAACATTGAGCGTCCTGTTACCGTGGACACGGCTATTCGAATAGATAACTTCCCTGCAGGGGTGCACTACTATTACCCAACACGCTCGATTAACTCTGGCCGGACACACTTTTCTGGGTCATGGCCGGCCTCGGCTGATTGACACGACGTAGTCCTACCTAGGCTCCGCAGAGAGGTCCCCGCCGGTCTACATCCTAAGCGCTCAGGGGTCTTGGGCCCATCGCCCTTTGCACTCCGGGTCGTTGTGTGCAGGGGGATACCAGCACCATCTCTGCCTGGATGGCGCGATCCGGCCCGGCCACAATGCTGAACTGGACGTCTGACAGAGCTTTCGGCTGATACATACGGCGTAGAGGGCCCCATTAAACCATTATCCCACGTGGTGGTAGTGCGTATAGGCCAGTGGCCAACTCAGATCAAATACCCAAATCCGTTAGCGAATTATTAGGAGCTCGCGGTGACGATCAGTACTCCTGTCGCCCCGTCTCGAGGAAGTGCAACAAGGGTCAGGCCCATCCCTCTCTAGGGCGGTCTCTGCCTGCCCGGCCATGCCTCGTAATTATCTCGCGGGTACCCTCCAGGTCAACCCGACTCCACATTTCCTGCGGGTACCCCTCGGGGTCGACCCGCCTGCACAAAGGTCTGAGGTAAAAGTCATGGTAACTGTGTGTCCAAAACATCAAGGGGAACCCGAGGAATCACCCTCGATGGATTCCTACTCGATGCAATCCGTTAAGGAGAACCAGGAGGAATCACCCTCGATGGTCCCCACTTGAGGGGTTGCACGACAGAGTCATCATCGGGAAGGGGAGAGCGAGGAATCACCCTCTGCAATCACCACCGATGTGCTATACTACAGAGATATCATCAGGAGTGCAGTACGAGGTACCACCCTCGGCACTCGATAGTAGCCCTGCAGAGCCGTACAACTAAGGGGGTGTGTAGTGCTGTGACGGTCTCTGCACATCTATCACAATGATCGAGGTACTGGTAACAAAGCGGGGCAACAGAGACAAGGGTGAGGGGTCACTGATGGATCACCAACCAACCTATTCTAAGCAGTTTAGGATAACAGGTAAAGTAACAACAGCAGGTTACAAAAGCAGTCTAAGCATCAAAATAGGAGCAAGCAATTACAGTAGCAAAATCTAATGCAAGCATGAGGGGGAAGGAATAGGCGATATAGCAATGATCAAGGGGGTTTTGCTTGCCTGGAAGCTCTGCTGAAAAGGAGGAAGGGTCGTCGGTGACGTAGTTGAACTCGGAGGCCACGCCGGTCTCGGGGTCTATCGGTAGAGAAGGAGGGGGAAGAAACAATAAATACACGGCAAACAATGCAACAGGGATGCATGACATGTCAACATGCTGTGCTAGGGGTGTTCTAATGCAGCACTACGCAAGTTAGTCGGAGCGGGAAACATCTGGAGGTGTTTTACCAGCTCCGGGCAATTTATCGGACAGATGACTCGGAGGGGAAAGTTCCATGTTCATCTAGTTAGGAGTGATGGTCAAGCATTTTGATCACATATTCGGATTCGTCATATTTTTCTGATCATTTTTCATATATAAATTATTTTCATCCGAGTTACGGTTTATTTTATATGATTTTTCAAAGTTTTATTGCATTTCTGGAGTTATTTTAATTATTTAAATTTGAATTATCCGAAACAGTGTTCTGTGATGTCAGCATGACGTCAAGGTGACGTCATCGGTCAAACCCAGCTGGTCAGGGTCAAACCTGACCAGTGGGACCCACATGTCATACACAGTAGCTAATCTAGTGGTTAAATTAAACTAAACAGGATTAATTAGTGGGTGGGCCCCATCTGTCAGTGACTTAATTAGCAATTAGATTAATTAACAGATTAGTTATCTTTTTATTTATTTATAAAAAACGTTTAAATAGCGCGCGGCCCGCATGTTAGTGACCCAGCCTGCCCAGTCAGCAGTGTTGACTTGGTCAACTAGGTCAACGGACCCACTGGGCCCACAGGTCAGCGTCACAGGGGGCGGCCACGTGGGCGCCACGTCGGCGCCGGCCACCGGAGTTGCTCCGGCGAGCTCTCCCGCGGCGGCCGAACTCCGGCGAGCTCGGAAACGCGCTGTGGTGGGTCAAAACGGACGCGGCCGGTGCCGTTCGAACGGCCGTGGAGTGCCGCGTCCAACGGCGGCCACCACGCGGGCTGGGGAGGCCGGAATCGAGCGCGGCGACGACGGCGGGCGGCGGCGTTCTCGGACGGCGCTCGGAATCCGCGTTGCAGTGCGCGCGCGAGCAAACTAAGCATCGAAGCGGCCACTACGGGGCTCCAGGAGCACGCTAGGGCGGTCGGGCGAGACCGAAACGGCTCGGGAGCGCAGTGACAGCGGCAATGGCGGCGGCCGGAGTGCGGTTACGGTGGCGGCCGCGCACGGGCCCGTAGGCGAGCAAGAAGAGGAGGGAGGAGAGGCGGGGCTCACAGCGGTCCCGTAGAGGAGCTTAGCGGGCTCGGGGAAGGCTCGGGGTGGCGGATCGAAGACGGCGATCACCGGCGACCGAGAGGGGAAGGCGAGCTCGTGGGCGACGCTGTGGCGGCTTCGAGCTCCAGCGAGTTGGTGCAGCCGACGTAGGCGAGGAAGGGGAAGCCGGTGGGCACGTCGCGGCGACGAGAGGGAGACGGTGGCCATGTGCTTTACGGCGGTGAGGCCACGGCGGCGCTCGGGTGAGAGAGGAGAGCACGGGAGAGAGGGAGAAGAGAGGCTAGGGCTTGTCCATGGGGGCGAGGAGGGAGTTATCCGCCCAAGGACGGGCGCGCGCGGCGCGCTGTCGTGCGGGAGAGGGGGGGCCGGGTGCAGCGAGTGCGCGCACGTCGACAGCGGCATGCGGGTGAACAGAGGAGGGAGAAGAGCGGGGGTGGGCTGGGCCGCTTTCGGTTTGACTTAGGCCCAGTTACAGTGGGCCTTTTCTTTTTCCCTTTTTCTTCTTTTCTGCCTTTCTGTTTTGCATTTTAATTCAGCCATCAAATGACTTATGAAAAATATGCAGTTGGGCTTAGAAATTAGTATGCAATATTCCTCTCTGCCCCAAAAAGTTTGGGTGCAAAATAATTCCATTTGAAATTTGCATAATTGAAAATGGATTAAATGGTGCTGTTTTGGCACTGTTTTAAATAGGTTAGGGCCATTTAAATAATTCAATTAATGTTAGTTTTTATTTTTATGATTGCTTTGGGAATATTTGCAATATTATGAATAGTTTTGTTCTACTATTTGGATAACTTTTAATTTTGACTTTATTTTAAATTTGAATTTGAAGTTGGATTATTCTCTAAATGCAATTTATTTAGGATGATCATGATGACATGGCAATTTAATTACCTTAATGACAGGGTTAAGATCTGGGGATGTTATAATACCCCTCTGATCTTGAACATGAACATGATTTGTGAGTAGTTACTTTTGTTCTTGAGGACATGGGAGAAGTCTTGTCATAAGTAATCATGTGCATTTGGTATTCGTTCGATATTTTGATGATATGTATGTTGTTGATTCTCTTAGTGGTGTCATGTGAACGTCGACTACATGACACTTCACCATCTTTGGGCCTAAGGGAATGCATTGTGGAGTAGTAATTAGATGATGGGTTGCTAGAGTGACAGAAGCTTAATCCCTAGTTTATGCGCTATTCCGTAAGGGGCTGATTTGGATCCATATGTTTAATGCTATGGTTAGATTTATCTTAATTCTTCTTTTGTAGTTGCGGATGCTTGCGAGAGGGGTTAATCATAAGTGGGAGGCTTGTTCAAGTAAGAACAGCACCCAAGCACCGGTCCACCCACATATCAAATTATCAAAGTAGCGAACGCGAATCAAACAAACATGATGAAAGAGACTAGATGAAATTTCCATGTGTCCTCGAGAACGTTTAGCTTATTATAAGAGATTGTTCCGGCCTGTGCTTTGCAACAAAAGGATTGGGCTACCTTGCTACACCTTAGTTACTACTGCTACTTGTCACTTGTTACAAATTATCTTGCTATCAAATTACCTGTTACCGATAATTTCAGTGCTTGCAGAAAATACCTTGCTGAAAACCGCTTGTCATTTCCTTCTGCTCCTCGTTGGGTTCAACACTCTTACTTATCGAAAGGACTACGATTGATCCCCTATACTTGTGGGTCATCAAGACTCATTTCTGGCGCCGTTGCCGGGGAGTGAAGCACCTTTGGTGAGTGGAATTTGGTAAGGAAACATTTATATTACGTGCTGAAATTTATTGTCACTTGTCACTATGGAAAGTAATCCTTTGAGGGGTTTGTTCAGGGTATCTTCACCTCGACCGGAAGCACAAAGAGTTGCTCCTCAACCTACTGCACCTACTGAAAATATTTATTATGAGATTCCTTCGGGTATGATAGAGAAACTGCTAGCTAATCCTTATGCAGGAGATGGAACAATACATCCTGATATGCACTTAATCTATGTTGATGAAGTTTGTGGATTATTTAAGCTTGCAGGTTTACCCGGAGATGAAGTTAAGAAGAAGGTTTTCCCTTTATCTTTGAAGGGAAAGGCATTGACATGGTATAGGCTATGTGATGATATTGGAACGTGGTATTGGAATCGATTGAAATTGGAATTTCATCAAAAGTTTTATCCTATGCATCTGGTTCATCGTGATCGGAATTATATATATAATTTTTGGCCTCGTGAAGGAGAAAGCATCGCTCAAGCTTGGGGGAGGCTTAAGTACATGATGTACACATGCCCTAATCATGATCTCTCAAGAGAAATTATCTTACAGAATTTTTATGCTCGGCTTTCTCATGATGATCAAACCATGCTCGATTCTTCTTCGACTAGCTCCTTTATGAAGAAAACTATTGAATTTAGATGGGATCTTCTAGAAAGAATTAAACGCAACTCTGAAGATTGGGCACTCGACAAAGGTAATGAGTCAGGTATAACACTTGAGTACGATTGTGTTAAATCTTTTATGGATACCGATGCTTTTCATAAATTTAGCACTAAATATGGACTTGACTCTGAGTTAGTAGCCTCCTTTTGTGAATCATTTGCTACTCATGTTGATCTCCCTAAGGAGAAGTGGTTTAAATATCATCCCCCTATTAAAGAAAAGATTGAGGAACCCGTTAGTGTTAAAGAAGAAACAATTGTTTACCATGTTGATCCAGTTGTGCCTACTACTTATATTGAGAAAGCACCTTTTCCTATTAGGATTAAGGAACATGCTAAAGTTTCAACTGTGGTTGACAAAAGTAATATTAGAGCACCAAGACCCTCTGAACAAATTAAAGTTGAACCTAATGTTGCTATGGTTAAAGATCTCTTGGTCGATAATATAGATGGGCATGTTATTTACTTCTGTGATGAAGCAGCTAGAATTGCTAAACCAGATCCTAAAGATAAAAACAGACCTGTAGTAGGCATGCTTGTTGTCTCTGTTAAAATAGAAGATCATTGTTATCATGGCTTATGTTATTTGGGTGCTAATGTGAGTGCTATTCCGTTTACCTTATATCAAGAAATTATGAATGATATTGCACCTATTGAAATAGAGGACATTGATGTTACTATTAAGCTTGCAAACAGAGATACCATTACGCCGCTTGGGATCGTTAGAGATGTTGAAGTCTTGTGTGGAAAAATAAAATACCCTACTGATTTTCTAGTCCTCGGTTCTCCACAAGATAATTTTTGTCCCATTATATTTGGTAGACCTTTCTTGAACACTATTAATGCCAAGATTGATTGCGCTAAAGAAACTGTTAGTGTTAATTTTGGTGGTATATCTCATGAGTTTAATTTCTCCAAGTTTCGTAGACAACCTCATGATAAAGAATTGCCTAGTAAAGATGAAATTATTGGTCTTGCATCTATTGCCATACCTCCTACTGATCCGTTAGAACAATATTTGGTAGACCATGAAAATGATATGCACATGAATGAAAGAAATGAAATAGATAAGATGTTCTTTGATCAACCACCTATCCTTAAACACAATTTGCCTATTGAAACTCTTGGAGGCCCTCCTCCACCTAAGGGTGACCCTGTATTCGAACTGAAACAATTGCCTGATACATTGAAATATGCTTATCTAGATGAAAAGAAGATATATCCTGTTATTATTAGTGCTAACCTTTCAGAGCATGAAGAGAAGAGATTACTAAATACTCTGAGGAAGCACCGTGCTGCTATTGGATATACTCTTGATGATCTTAAGGGCATTAGTCCCACTCTATGTCAACACAAAATTAATATGGAGCCTGATGCTAAACCAGTTGTCGACCACCAACGACGATTAAATCCTAAGATGAAGGAGGTGGTAAGAACTGAAATATTAAAGCTTCTGGAAGCAGGTATAATCTATCCCATAGCTGATAGTAGATGGGTAAGTCCCGTTCATTGTGTCCCTAAGAAAGGAGGCATTACTGTTGTTCCTAACGATAAAAATGAACTCATTCCACAAAGAATTGTAACTGGTTACAGGATGGTAATTGATTTTAGAAAATTAAACAAAGCCACTAGAAAAGATCATTACCCCTTACCTTTTATTGATCAAATGTTAGAAAGATTGTCCAAGCATACACACTTTTGCTTTCTTGATGGATATTCTGGTTTCTCTCAAATACCTGTATCACAGGCCGACCAAGAGAAAACCACCTTTACTTGTCCTTTTGGAACTTATGCTTATAGACGTATGCCTTTTGGTTTATGCAATGCACCTGCTACCTTTCAAAGTTGTATGACTTCTATATTCTCCGACTTTTGTGAAAAGATTGTTGAGGTTTTCATGGATGATTTTTCCGTTTACGGAACTTCCTTTGATGATTGCTTAAGCAACCTTGATCGACTTTTGCAGAGATGTGAACAAACTAATCTTGTCTTGAATTGGGAGAAGTGCCACTTTATGGTGAATGAAGGTATTGTCTTGGGGCATAAAATTTCTGAACGAGGTATTGAAGTAGATAAGGCTAAAGTTGATGCAATTGAGAAAATGCCATGTCCTAAAGATATTAAAGGTATAAGAAGTTTCCTTGGTCATGCTGGTTTCTATAGAAGGTTTATTAAAGACTTCTCTAAAATTTCTAGGCCTCTTACTAATCTCTTGCAAAAAGATGTTCCATTTGTTTTTGATGATGATTGTGTAGAAGCCTTTGAAACACTTAAGAAAGCATTAACCTCTGCACCTATTGTTCAACCACCTGATTGGAACTTGCCTTTTGAAATTATGTGTGATGCTAGTGATTATGTTGTTGGTGTTGTTCTAGGACAGAGAGTTGATAAGAAATTAAATGTTATCCATTATGCTAGTAAAACTCTAGACAGTGCCCAAAGAAATTATGCTACTACTGAAAAAGAATTTCTAGCAGTTGTGTTTGCATGTGATAAATTCAGATCTTACATAGTTGATTCTAAAGTAATTGTTCACACCGATCATGCTGCTATTAAATACCTTATGGAAAAGAAAGATGCTAAACCTAGACTCATTAGGTGGGTTCTATTGCTACAAGAATTTGACTTGCATATTACTGATAGGAAGGGAGCTGAGAACCCCGTAGCTGATAACTTGTCTAGGTTGGAAAATATTCTTGATGACCCACTGCCTATTGATGATAGTTTTCCCGATGAGCAATTAGCTGTCATAAATGCTTCCCGTAATACTCCTTGGTATGCATACTATGCTAATTATATTGTTGCTAAATTTATACCACCTAGTTTCATATACCAACAAAAGAAAAAGTTCTTCTTTGATTTAAGACATTACTTCTGGGATGACCCACATCTTTATAAAGAGGGAGTGGATGGTATTATTAGACGTTGTATAACTGAGCATGAACAGGAACAAATCTTACGGAAGTGTCATTCCGAAGCTTACGGAGGACACCATGCGGGAGACAGAACTACACATAAGGTACTACAATCTGGTTTTTATTGGCCTACTCTTTTCAAGGATGCTCGTAAGTTTGTCTTATCTTGTGATGAATGTCAAAGAATTGGTAATATTAGTAGACGTCGGGAAATGCCTATGAATTATTCACTTGTTATTGAACCATTTGATGTTTGGGGATTTGATTATATGGAACCTTTTCCTTCCTCTAATGGGTATACACATATTTTAGTTGCTGTTGATTATGTTACTAAGTGGGTAGAAGCTATTCCAACTAGTAGTGATGATCATAACACTTCTATTAAAATGCTTAAAGAAGTTATTTTCCCAAGGTTCGGAGTCCCTAGATACTTAATGACTGATGGTGGTTCACATTTTATTCATGGTGCATTCCGTAAAGTGCTTGTTAAATATGATGTCAACCATAGAATTGCATCTCCCTACCACCCTCAATCTAGTGGTCAAGTTGAATTGAGCAATAGAGAAATAAAGTTAATTTTGCAAAAAACCTTCAATAGATCTAGAAAGAATTGGTCTAAGAAACTTGACGATGCATTATGGGCATATAGAACTGCTTATAAAAATCCTATGGGTATGTCTCCTTATAAAATGGTTTATGGAAAAGCATGTCATTTACCTCTTGAGTTAGAACATAAAGCATATTGGGCAATTAAAGAACTCAATTATGATTTTAAACTTGCCGGTGAAAAGAGGTTATTTGATATTAGCTCACTAGATGAATGGAGAACCCAAGCTTATGAAAATGCCAAATTGTTTAAAGAAAAAGTTAAAAGATGGCATGATAAAAGAATTCAAAAACGGGAATTCCAAAATGGGTGAGTATGTTCTATTGTACAATTCTCGTTTTAGATTTTTTGCAGGAAAACTTCTCTCTAAATGGGAAGGGCCGTATATCATTGAGGAAGTTTATCGCTCTGGAGCCATTAAGATCAATAACGCCGAAGGCACTAATCCGAAGGTGGTCAATGGGCAAAGAATTAAGCATTACATCTCAGGTACGCCTATTAATGTTGAGACTAACATTATTCAAACTATGACACCGGAGGAATACATAAGAGAGACCTTCCAAAACACTCCAGAACCTTGAAAAGGAAGAGGTACATGATACGGTAAGTAAACCGACTCCAAAAATTCCATAAAAATACTTTCTGTCAGTTTTGGAATATTAGAAAAAAATACAAAAATAAGAAATAGCCGAGGGGACCCACGAGGTGCACACGAGGCACCAGGGCGCGCCACCCCCCCAGGCGTTCCCTGGTGGCTCATGGGCCCCTCATGAGCCTTCCCGACTCCGTTTTCTTCTGGAATACTTGTTTTGCAAGATAAAAATTCTTTATATATACTCCCGGACGTTTTGACCACCGTATCGCAGAAATATCCTCTGTTCTTGTTTCGTGCCATTTTTCTGACAGATCTAGATCGCTATGGCTCCACCAAGCTCTTCCAAGGACAAGTTCTACGAGAAGGTCATCAACCCCTACCTTCCGGAGGTGATGAAACACCCTCAAGCCATCGAGATGCGTGAGGGGGTGCTTCACATCCGGGATGTTCAAGGACCCAAGAAGACCGGGAGCGTGGAGGCCAGGCTCGAAGCGGTGGAGCAGGAGATTTTCAAGTGCCAGGGAATGGTAGAACGTGGACTCAGCGCCAACCACTCCATGATCACGGAATTCACCCGCGATCACAAGGTGGATGGCCAATCAATGGAGGACATCGTCTTCAAGCTCAACGAACGAATTGACTATCTCCAAGGCCAAATCTATGATCTTCAAAACCAAAATTTTGAGTATGAGGCAAGATTCAAAGGTATGAGTTTAGCTGCAAGTTTCAGGACTCCAGAGACTCGCTCATCCTTTTATGATGGGGAACCTATGCCATGGAAGCCGGAGGACAAGCCCACTACTTCATCATCACCATCATCACTGAAGGAAGAAACTTGAGTACATGGGTATGGGCACTCCCCTTGGCTTGTGCCAAGCTTGGGGGAGGTGCCCCGGTATCGTATCACCATCACTTTTATTATCTCTACCTAGTTATTTCGTGATTTAGTTGAATAAAAGTTTAGTATGATCTATTTTCGAGTGCTAGTTACATGATTTATCTATTTATGTAATTGAGTTGAGAGTTATATAATAAAGAATAGTTTGAATTTTTGCTTCTTTACTTTTATGTTTCAATCCTAGCAATGAAAATAATGAAAAAAGATCATATGCTAATCTTATGGAAAGTAATGACATTACATAAAGAAAAGTATAAGTGGTAAATTTATTGAAGGTTAACAAGCATAGCTTTAGTCAATGATGCAATTCATGAAAAAATTAATAAGGGAAGAGAAGATTCACATGCAAATACACTATCTTGGACATCTTTTATGATTGTGAGCCCCCATTGAGTATTTTATGTCAAATTGTTGACGTTGACAAGGAAGACAACGTAATGAATTATGTTTGCTTATATTCACATAGAAGTTATATTGTCATGGATCCTCCAACATGTGATGCTTGCCCAATATCTTTGCTAGCCAAAAATCCGCACCAAGTAGAGATACTACTTGTGCACCCAAAACCCTTAAACCCAGTTTCATGTCATGAGAGTCCACTATATCTACCTATGGATTGAATAAGATCCTTCAAGTAAGTTGTCATCGGTGCATAAAGCAACAAAATTGCTCCTAAATATGTATGAACTTTTATTGTAAAGGAAAATAAGCTTTGTATGAACTTGTGATGGCAAAGAAATAAAAGTGACGGGCTGCATAATAATGGTTGCTATCACAAGGGGCAATATAAAGTGGCGTTCCTGTGCATTAAGAGCTTGTGCATCCAAAAACAAAAAGCGCATGACACCTCTGCTTCCCTTTGCGAAGGGCCTATCTTTTACTTTTATGTATTTACTTTTTATGCAAGAGTCAATAGTGTTCTCCTCTATTCCTTTTTATTTTTCTCTTTTGCAAGCATCATGTGGTGGGGAAAGATCTAGGCACATATATCCAGTTGGATATGAGTGATCATGAGTTATTATTGTTGACATTACCCTTGAGGTGAATAAGTTGGGAGGCGAAATTATAAGCCCCTATCTTTCACTACAGGAATCAGCTGATTTGCCGTCTGCCATGGCAGACGGCAAAGGACCAGAAAGCTGACGGCAAAGGTCTTTGCCGTCAGCCGCAGACGGCAAACATGGACGACAAAGACAGTTACGGTAAAGAGCTTCTTTGCCGTCTGTTTTCAAATAGCGGACGGCAAAGACATTTGCTGTCAGCTTTCCTGGGCAAGCAGACGGCAAAGAAAGTTGACGGCAAAGGATAGACGTTAGCCACGTTAGGTGTCTAACGGGAGGTTTTGCCGTCTGTCGGCTGACGGCAATTGTGCCCTCCACTTTGCCGTCTGCTTCATGACATCATCAGACCCGTCACCCTCCCCGCTCTTTGCCGTCTGCCGCTGCCACCTCTTTGCCGTCTGCCACAGACGGCAAACCATGCCATCCTTTGCCGTCTGCCACAGACGGCAAAGTGACCAAATGGGTCAGCCCCCAGTGCTCACAGGTTGCACAGGTTGCTGCCACGTGGCCACTTTGCCGTCTGCGGCAGACGGCAAAGAGGCCTTTGCCGTCAGTGGCAGACGGCAAAGAGCATGTATTGCCTCTTTTTATTCTATTTTTTCTTATATCCAAGCATTTTTTCACAGCAAATATATGATATATATATATATATATATATATATATATATATATATATATATATATATATATATATATATATATATTTCACAGGGCAAGTTTCACAGCAAACATATGAGATATCCAACACATAGCAAGTTCCACATACATAGTTCCATCCATACATATTACAATAGTTTCATCCATATAGCAAGTTCCACATTGTTCAAAGGTACAAAATCAAAACAGAAAGTAAAAAGAAGCACTCCATCAATGCAAGCTTCCGTGAAGTGAATGAAATCTGCAAAATGGGAAATAAGAAAGTTAGAAGAAGAAGACTAGAAGAAGAAGAAGAAGAAGACTAGAAGAAGAAGAAGAAGAAGAAGAAGAAGAATAAGAAAGTAAAAAAGAACCACTCCATCAATGCGAGCTTACCAAGGTTATCATGCCATTTATGAGCTAAGTAAGCTAAGTATATGACATTTATGAGCTTACCAAGGTTATCATGCCATTTTTGACCTAAGTAAACTAAGTATATGACATTTATGAGCTTAGCAAGGTTATCATGTCATTTATGAGCTAAGTAAGCTAAGTATATGACATTTATGAGCTTAGCAAGGTTATCATGCCATTTATGAGCTAAGTAAGCTACTTATGTCATAAATGAACTAAATAAGCTAAGTATAGGTCATTATTGAGCTAACCTAGGTAATTATGCCATTTTTGAAAGTTTAACTTCTCCAAGCATAGTAGGTGACAAGAACTATCATGCGAGTATACATGAGTGAAAGTTCTGTACATGTTCTAGCTGCCTGCAGATTAATCCTACCTTGCTTATTTGTCCCAGCTAGCTAATTTTCCATGGTTCACAATATCCTCTCGAAATTTTCGCAAATAGAACTACAGCAGCTAAAGAATGCACAAGTGTATACTATCTACTACAGCAGCAAATAGAAGATCAGTAGTAGAAGAAATAAAGAATGCACAAGTATATCAGCATATTCAAAGCTAATAGCCCAACTCAACATTAACCAACAACTAAAACAGAACACAACTTTTACTTGCTTGTCACTCCTAGGACACCACCTGTTTGCCTAAACAGAAGAACTCAAAAAAAAATGAACAAGTGTATGCTATCTATGGATACACACCAACTCCATCAGTACCTAGCACCCAAACTGAGAGAAAAAAATCATTCATATGCACCAGCCCAAAAACGACTTTCATTTTGCAAAATATGTTGACAAAGAAATCACGGACGAGCTAATGGGCGCACTGAGGCCCGAAAACAACATCAAGAGAGCGGACTCATATTGCTGCTGCCAGCATCTAATCAGCAACGAAACACTGTGAACAAGTATTGACTGGGCATGTTCGGTTGTGCAAAAGATGCCATGCAACAACAAAAGGGAATTCATGTTCATTCTGAGAAGAATTAATCATCCGCGGCACAACACCCGTCATTCATCATAGCTCTGAATAATCAACCAACCAACCAACAAGGCCAGCTATTTATTTATGCACGGTTTAGAAAAGTTATCCTATTGATGCACACAGAGTACAGCAAGAAGCGTTTGTGAATGCTAGAAACGTTTCAGTTATTATCAGTTGCAGCAAGCAAGCAGAGGACTTTCAGCCACAGCAAAACAGCAGCACAAGGATAGGGGAAAGACCATCTTGAGTGGGGCAGTAAGCTAGCGATCAACCTTGTCGTCGAGTTTGAGGTTGACGATGCCGTCGTCATCGAGCTCGTCAGGCTCGGGGGTCAGGTCACACATGTTCATCGTCGTGGGTGGTCCTCCTCGTCTATGGAGTAAGTGTGCCTGCAGCAGTACCATTTGAATGGATTATGAGCATAATCATCCTGGGCATACAAATTCTACTAGAGACCAGAGAGCTTGACAACAGAAATTATATCTACTACAGATTGGACTCAAATAAACCACTACCTACATCACTGTACAACACATCATCAATGAATCATGTGGCAAACAGAGCTACAAAACATTTTTACAGTGAAGTGTCAAATTTTCCGGCTTCATTCAGTTGACAAATAGCAGCAGTGTAGTGCACTTTGCTACAGCCAGAAGCTATGCAATTAAACAGTGGGGGAAAGAGCATCTTAAGAAGGCCGCCAGAGGGACGAACGAACAAAACGATTGCAATCACACATCTATCTCAGTTAGCAGCGTAGGATGGATGTCTCATCTATTGCATTTTCAGAAAGTGGATGCATTACTGAAATACTCCAATGTAATCTTGCTGCCCGTCAAAAGTGAGACAATGTTCTAGTAGTGTAAACGCATTAGTATTGAACATTCCAAGATTAATTTGGAAGGCTGTAATTAACCTGCTTTGTGGTGGCTAAAAAAAATGAACATCTTAACACAAGATCCTACACATAAGGATGAATATTCAGTGGCCCATTTGAGACCCAAAAATCTCATATTTGTATGGATGAACTCATGGGTCGCTCAGTTCAGAATTCACCTTGATTTGTATATATCTACTAAAACATACAGTAGCTCATATATTCATATATTAAGGAGTAGAATCCTAGTTAACCACAAGAGCATCAAACAGCAACAAACAGGTCTATATCTAGCTACCCTCAAATCATTTACCATAAAAGCAAGCACCACATAATAAACCGTAACATGTCCAGCAAGGAAACAAAATACGGGACAGCAGCAGTTCTTGTACATAGCAAGTGAACAACGCTAGCATGCCATAGCCTTGGCTCGACGGCCATGGCTCAGAGCAACCGGAGGCGAGGAACGGAGCAAGGAGAGGAGCTCACCATTGGGGTTTTGTAGCCGGATGTCGTCGTCCAGCGTCGTCACGCGGCACAGGAGGTCACCTCAGGAAGTGCCCGTTCCGTTGCAAACTCTGCTGCAGCAAAGCAATGGTAACTCCGGCAGTAGCAATTGACAGTCTGATTCATTCATATAAAATTTCATTGAAAAAATAAATCTTAGACCCGACAAAATTACAGATTCATTATGAGTTTCGCAAAACTGAAATTCATTAATTTGCAAGCGGATTTTAGTAGCTGAAGCTTGGAGGTTGAGTTAACCACTTAGTCCACTAACAAGAATAGGGACCAATATAAGAGCATCACTTCCAGGAGTATAATGGTAACCACGAGAGCATCGATCAGCAGCAGGTATATAGCTAGCAAACCATTTACTAAACAGCAACAGCACTTGAACCATAACATGTCCAGCAAGGAAACAAAACATTGGACAAGTATTAATTCTAGATAGCAACAAAACATGTGCAGGAAGGCCATCCAATGGTTTCAGCCACATCCTAATAAACCTGCACCATTCTATTCTAATACTACTAATTGGCAGCAACAAATGAGTAGCTAGATGACCACCACCACAACAAATCAGCACCAACACTTGGTCATCGACGCAACGGTCAGCAAGAAATCAACCACCTAGCTAGGGTCGGAGCAGGGGAAGGGAGGAAGGTCCATGGCAGCAACAGCAGCCTGCCTCCCCCTCGTCGTGCTCATGGCCATGGCCTGCCACCTCCGCCCAAACTGCGGCTGCTGCTGGTGGTAAAGCAAGCACGAGGAACGAATTAGCCTGGGCTGCATCTGATTGCTGCAGCAAATCGAAGAAGATAGATGCAGTAGCTAGCTAGGGTTCGTGTACCTTGAGGAGGAGCTCCATGGCGTCTCCACGCGGACGAGCAGAGGCACCTCGAGCGGACACCTCCTCCTCTCCTTCTCCTGGCGCGCGAGGACCTCGACGGATCTGGGAGAAGGTGAGGGGTGGGGACGGCGGAGGCAGGGGAGCTCTCGGGGGCGCGAGAGGCGGATCTGGCCGGAGGGAAGGGAAGAGCGGAGGCAGGGGAGCTCGGATCTGTGCTGCGCTCTGGCGAGGGCCGCCGGAACATGCCAGAATCGAGCGGCGTAGGCGGCGGCGGCGAGGGTTTCGTGGGGGGAGGGAGAGACGAGCGAGCGAGAGAGAGGGGGAGAGGCGTGCGGTGGGTTTCTGTCTCGTTTTTCCTTTTCTTTTTTTCCTCTGCTGGCTCTTTGCCGTCTGCTAGCAGACGGCAAAGAGGAAAACGGCAGACGGCAAAGAGTGATGCTGGCCCCACCAAAGAGCTGCGTTGGCTAGGTCAGCTCTTTGCCGTCCGCTACCTCTTTGCCGTCTGCTAGCAGACGGCAAAGAGGGTCTCCGTTAGGGTTAGCCGACGCCGTGCTAAGGTGGGGCCCACACCACTTTTTTGCCGTCTGCTTTTTTATTCTTTGCCGTCCGCTAGCTGACGGCAAAGAGGTAGCAGACGGCAAAGAGCTGACCTAGCCAACGTAGCTCTTTGGTGGGGCCAGCATCACTCTTTGCCGTCTGCCGTTTTTCTCTTTGCCGTCTGCTAGCAGACGGCAAATGAACTGACGGCAAAAATAATCTTTGCCATGAGTCCATTCTTTGCCGTCTGCTTCAGCTAAGCTGACGGCAAAGACAGTCTTTGCCGTCAGCTGGCAGACGGCAAAGAGCCAGCAGATGGCAAATTCTCTGTTTCCAGTAGTGTTTCTATGTGTCTAGCTGAAACTTTTTGCTCCATATATATGTTGTGAGTGTTAGCAATCATAGAAGACTAAATGATGGTTGAGTATGTAGACTTGCTAAAAGCTCCTACATGAGACCCTTCCTGAAAATATGATGAATTGCAATTGCATTGTTGACTGAGAACATAGTTTGTTAGTTTTCAAGAAAGTTTATGTCTTATACTTCGTTGTTGTGATGAATTGTTACTTGCTCATGAGAAGTTCTATGATAATGAATATTGCTGGTATAATAATAATCATGATGCTACTATGTCCGTATTTTGTTTTTATCGACACCTCTCTCTCTAAACATGTGGACATGATTATCAATATCGGCTTTCGCTTGAGGACAAGCGAGGTCTAAGCTTGGGGGAGTTGATACATCCATTTTGCATCATGTTTTCCTACTGTTATTTATAGTGTTTTTAATCAATATAACACTTTGTGGAGCAATTCTAATGCCTTTTCTCTCTTAATATGCAAGATTTACATAAGGAGGGAGATTGCCGGCAGCTGGAATTCTGGACCTGAAAAAGCTATGTCAGAGATACCTATTCTGCACATCTCCAAATGAGCTGAAATTTCACGGAGATTTATTTTGGAATAAATAAAAAATACTGGAGAAAAGAAGTACCAGAGGGGGCCACCCAGGCGCCCACGAGGCACCAGGGCGTGCCACCACCCCCCCCCAGGCGCGCCCTGGGGGCTTGTGGGGCCCCTGGCCAGCCTCCGGTGCCCATTTTCTGGTATATAAGCCCATTTGCCCTAGAAAAAATAAGGAGAAGACTTTCGGGACGGAGCGCCGCCGTCTCGAGGCGGAACTTCGGCAGAAGCACTTTTGCTCTCCGGCGGAGCGATTCCGCCGGGGATACTTCCCTCCGGGAGGGGGAAATCGAAGCCATAGTCATCACCAACGATCCTCTCATCGTGGGAGGATCAATATTCATTAACATCTTCACCAGCACCATCTCATCTCAAACCCTAGTTCATCTCTTGTATTCAATATTTGTCTCAAAACCTCAAATTGGTACCTGTGGGTTGCTAGTAGTGTTGATTACATCTTGTAGTTGATGCTAGTTGGTTTATTTGGTGAAAGATTATATGTTCAGATCCATTATGTTATTCAATACCCCTCTGATCTTGAACATGAACATGATTTGTGAGTAGTTACTTTTGTTCTTGAGGACATGGGAGAAGTCTTGTCATAAGTAATCATGTGAATTTGGTATTCGTTTAATATTTTGATGATATGTATGTTGTTGATTCTCTTAGTGGTGTCATGTGAACGTCGACTACATGACACTTCACCATCTTTGGGCCTAAGGGAATGCATTGTGGAGTAGTAATTAGATGATGGGTTGCTAGAGTGACAGAAGCTTAAACCCTAGTTTATGCGCTATTCCGTAAGGGGCTGATTTGGATCCATATGTTTAATGCTATGGTTAGATTTATCTTAATTCTTCTTTCGTAGTTGTGGATGCTTGCGAGAGGGGTTAATCATAAGTGGGAGGCTTGTTCAAGTAAGAACAGCACCCAAGCACCGGTCCACCCACATATCAAATTATCAAAGTAGCGAACGCGAATCAAACAAACATGATGAAAGTGACTAGATGAAATTTCCATGTGTCCTCGAGAACGTTTAGCTTATTATAAGAGATCGTTCTGGCCTGTCCTTTGCAACAAAAGGATTGGGCTACCTTGCTGCACCTTAGTTACTATTGCTACTTGTCACTTGTTACAAATTATCTTGCTATCAAATTACTTGTTACCGATAATTTCAGTGCTTGCAGAAAATACCTTGCTGAAAACCGCTTGTCATTTCCTTCTGCTCCTCGTTGGGTTCGACACTCTTACTTATCGAAAGGACTACGATTGATCCCCTATACTTGTGGGTCATCACGCATGTTGGGAGGCAACCCAATGAATAAAATAAATTTTTGTTTTTACTTTCTGTTTTTCTGAGTTTGCACATTTATAGCCTCTGTTATGATTGTGTTTTTATCTTTTAATTAGTGTTTGTCCCAAGTAATGCCTTTGGGATGATGTTGATGATAGTATAATTGATGATGTTTGGAAAACAAAAAGTTTTGCGTCCAGTGCTGGAATTTTAGTTCTGTACTTGAGAGTAAGAAAAATCTTAAATTTTTACACAGTATTGGTATATGAATTGTTTATGTTGTCCTAATTTTTCAGAAATTTTGGAGTTACAGAATTATGGCTTTTAAATAGATCTTTACATACTGTTCTGTTTTAGACAGATTCTGTTTTTGTTGCATAGTTTGCTTATTTTGATAAATCTATGGATCGTATCGGGGGGTATGAGTCATGGAGAAGTTGGAGTACAGTATCATTATGCCAATATTAAATATGATACAATTTACAACAGTACCTAAAGTTTAAGATTTGTTTGTTATACTAACGGATCTCACGAGGTTTCTGTTGAGTTTTGTGTGCTGAAGTTTTCAAGTTTTGGGTGAGACTACGATGGATAAAGGAATAAGGAGCGGCAAGAGCCTAAGCACGGGGATGCCCAAGGCACCCCAAGGTAATATTCAAGGAAGACTCAAGCGTCTAAGCTTGGGGATGCCCCGGAAGGCATCCCCTCTTTCGTCTACAATCTATCGGTAACTCACTGGGAGCTATATTTTTATTCATCACATGATATGTGTTTTACTTGGAGCGTCTTGTGATATAGTTTGTTTGCTTTTTAGTTTGTCACAATCATCTTTGCTGAACACACCTTTTTGAGAGGGACACACATTATTCGTGATTTGTTAGAATACTCTATGTGCTTCACTTATATCTTTTGAGCTAGGCAATTGCTCTAGTGCTTCACTTATATCGTTTAGAGCATGGCGGTGGTTATATTTTAAAGAAATAGTTTCACTCTCATGCTTCACTTATATCTTTTTGAGAGTCTAATAACTAGCAATGGTAATATGCACGGGTTATGAATTTGGTCCTGATATGATAGGTATTCAAGAGGGATATACTAAAAACTTTCATGTAGATCACTGAATATGATAAGTTTGATTCCTTGCAATAGTTTTGCGATATTAAGATGGTAATATGTGGAAGGTGCTAGTAGATAACTGTGGTTTAGTAAGAATATTGGTGTGAAGGTTTGTGATTCCCGAAGCATGCACGTATGATCTGTCGTTATGCTAAGAAGTTGGAGCATGATTTATTCTTGATTGTCTACCTTATGAGTGGCGGTCGGGGACTAGCTATGGATTTTTCCTACCAATCTATCCCCCTAAGGGCATGAGTAGTAGTACTTTGCTTCGAGGGCTAATAAACTTTCGCAATAAGTATGTGAGTTCTTTATGACTAATGTGAGTCCATGGATTATACGCACTCTCACCTTTCCGCAATTTGCTAGCCTCTTCGGTACCGTGCATTGCCCTTTCTCACATCGAGAGTTGGTACAAACTTCACCGGTGCATCCAAATCCCGTGATATGATACGCTCTATCACATATAAGCCTCCTTATATCTTCCTCAAAACAACCACCATACCTACCTATCATGGCATTTCCATAGCCATTCCGAGATATATTGCCATGCAACTTCCACCGTTTCGTTTTTATGACACACATCGTCATTGTCATATTGCTTTGCATGATCATATAGCTGACATAGTATTTGTGGCTCAACCATCGTTCATCATTTTTATACATGTTACACTAGTATCATTGCACATCCTGGTACACTGCCAGAGGCATTCATATAGAGTCATATATTGTTCCAGTATCGAGTTGTAATATTGAGTTGTAAGTAAATAAAAGTGTGATGATCATCATTATTAGAGCATTGTCTCAGTGAGGAAAGAATGGTGGAGACTAATGAGTCCTCGAAAAAGTGGGGATGAAGTCCATGAGACCGTTCTAAATAAAAAAAAAGAGACCAAAAAGAGCCCATGAAAAAAAAATGAAATGAGAGAAAAAGAGAGAAGGGGCAATGTTACTATCCTTTTTCCACACTTGTGCTTCAGAGTAGCACCATGTTTTTCATATAGAGAGTCTCATATTTTGTCACTTTCATATACTAGTGGGAAATTTTCATTATAGAACTTGGCTTGTATATTCCGATGATGGGCTTCCTCAAATGCCCGAGGTCTTCATGAGCAAGCAAGTTGGATGCACACCCACTTAGTTTTCATGTTGAGCTTTCATACACTTATAGCTCTTAGTGCATCCGTTGCATGGCAATCCCTACTCCTCGCATTGACATCAATTGATGGGCATCTCCATAGCCCGTTGATTAGCCTCGTTGATGTGAGACTATGTTCTTATTTTTGACTTCCCCTTATTGATCTCTACCACCATACACTATGTTGGGGAACGTTGCATGGGAAACAAAAATTTTCCTACGCACACGCAAGATCTATCCATGGTGATGAGCATCTACGAGAGGGAGAGTGAATCTACATACCCTTGTAGATCGCTAAGCGGAAGCGTTAATAAACGCGGTTGATGTAGTCGAACGTCTTCGCGATCCAAATCGCCGAGCGTCCCGCGATCCAATCACGATCCTTCCGATCTAGTGCCGAACGGACGGCACCTCCGCGTTCAACACACGTACGGCTTGATGACGCCTTCACCTCCTCGATCCAGCGAGCGATGGTGAAGTAGTGGTTGAGTTCCAGCAGCACGACGGCGTGGTGATGGTGGTGAGGAACAATCTCTGCAGGGCTTCGCCAAGCACTACGGAGATTATGACGGAGGAACTAGAGGGCTAGGGTTGCCGGCACACGGCTTGGGAAATCCTGATGTGTCCCGTGTGCTAGCCCTGCCCCTCTATTTATATGTTGAGCCTTGGGGTCTAAACTTGGAGTAAAAGCCTCCTCCGGGTCGGTTTTGCCCGCACAAGGTCGGTTTGGCCCGCAGGGAAAGAGTCCAACTCGGATCCCTGCCGAACCGTGCACAGCCGCGCACAAGCGGTAGTACCGCTTCACACAAGCGGTAGTACCGCTTGGGCGGTAGTACCGCTTCACACAAGCGGTAGTACCGCTCGGGCGGTAGTACCGCTTCACCAAGCGGTAGTACCGCTTACGCGGCAGCAAAACTACTTTTGCACTTTCCAATACCTTGTGGGCTTTATCCCTTTGGCTCATATAAAGTGTTGCTGCACCCGAACACTTCGGTAAACATCCGGAACCCCTTCCGGTGAACTCCGGAACCCTTCCGGAGATCAAAACACTATTATCACATATATCAATCTTTACCTCCGGACTATTCCGGAGATCCTCGTCATGTCCGGGATCTTATCCGGGACTCCGAACAACTTTCGGTCACCAACATAATAACTCAATTATACTAATCGTCACCAAACGTTAAGTGTGTAGACCCTGCGGGTTCGAGAACTATGTAGACATGACCGAGACACCTCTACGGCCAATAACCAATAGCGGGACCTGGATGCCCATATTGGCTCCTACATATTCTACGAAGATCTTTATCGGTCGAACCTCTATGTCAAGGATTCAGTTAATCCCGTATGCTGTTCCCTTTGTTCTTCGGTATGTTACTTGCCCGAGATTCGATCGTCGGTATCACTATACCTAGTTCAATCTCGTTACCGGCAAGTCTCTTTACTCGTTCCGTAATACAAGATCTCGTGGCTAACACTTTAGTCACATTGCTTGCAAGGCTCATTGTGATGTTGTATTACCGAGTGGGCCCTGAGATACCTCTCCGTCACACGGAGTAACAAATCCCAGTCTTGATCCATGCCAACCCAACAGACACCATCGGAGATACCTGTAGAGCACCTTTATAGTCACCCAGTTACGTTGCGACGTTTGATACACACAAGGTATTCCTCCGGTGTCAGTGAGTTGCATGATCTCATGGTCAAAGGAACAGATGCTTGACATGCAGAAAACAATAGCAATAAACTGACACGATCAAATGCTACGTTTATAGTTTGGGTCTTGTCCATCACATCATTCTCCTAATGATGTGATCCCGTTATCAAATGACATCTCATGTCAATGGCTAGGAAACCTTAACCATCTTTGATCAACGAGCTAGTCAACTAGAGGCTTACTAGGGACACAGTGTTGTCTATGTACCCACACATGTATTTGAGTTTCCAATCAATACAATTATAGCATGGATAATAAACGATTATCATGAACAAGGAAATATAATAATAACCAATTTATTATTGCCTCTAGGGCATATTTCCAACACACTATTCCACCCATAGTGCTATATCCATGGCTTGCGCTCATGTATTGCGTGGGGGTTGAAAAAGCTGAAGCGCGTTAAAAAGTATGAACCAATTGCTCGGCTTGTCATCGGGGTAGTGCATGATAAATATTTTGTGTTAAGAAGATGGAGCATGACAGGATTATATGATTTCGTAGGGATAACGTTCTTTAGCATTTTTATTTTGAAAGACATGATTGTTTATTAGTATGCCTGAGTATTGATGTCTTTATATCAAACTATAGTCTATTGCTTTGAATCATTCGGATCTTATTATTCATACTGTAAGAGAAAGATTACATGATGAAACATGTTAGGTAGAATTCCACATCAAAAATTATGTTTTTATCATTTACCTACTCGAGGACGAGCAGGAATTAAGCTTGGGGATGCTTGATACGTCTCCAACGTATCTATAATTTTTGATTGTTCCATGCTATTATAGTATCACTCTTGGATGATTTATATGCAATTATATGCCATTATATATCATTTTTTGGGACTAACCTATTAACCCAGTGCCAAGTGCCAGTTGTTGTTTTCTGCTTGTTTTTGCCTTTTCAGAAAATCATTATCAAAAAGAGTCCAAATGAGGAAAAAAAACTTTGGATTAATTTTTTCTGGACCAGAAGAGACCCACGAAGCTTCGGGAGAAGACCAGAAGAGCCACGAGGAGGCGACTAGCCTGGAGGGCGCGCCCCCCAGGCTTGTGGGCCCCTCGTAGCCCCTCCTAACCTAATTTTGGCGCTATAAATTCCCAAATATTCCCAATATACCAGAGGGACAGAAGAGAAAACCTTTCCGCCGCTGCAAGCCTCTGTTCTTCCATGATCCCATCTGGAGGCCTTTTCCGGTACTCTGCCGGAGGGGGAATCGATCACGGAGGGCTTCTTCATCAACCTTGCTACCCTTCCGATGATGTGTGAGTAGTTTACCACAGACCTACGGGTCCATAGCTAGTAGCTAGATGGCTTCTTCTCTCTCTTTGATCTTCAATACCATGTTCTCCTCGATGTTCTTGGAGTTCTATCCGATGTAATCTTCTTTTACGGTGTGTTTGTTGGGATCCGATGAATTGTGAGTTTATGATCAGATTATTCATGAGAAATATTTGAGTCTTCTCTGAACTCTTTTATGCATGATTATTATAGCTTTGTATTTCTCTCCGATCTATCGATTTGGTTTGGCCTACTAGATTGATTTATCTTGCAATGGGAGAGGTGCTTTGTGATGGGTTCAATCTTGCGGTGCTCAATCCCAGTGACAGAAGGGGACATGACACGTATTTGTATTGTTGCCATTAAGGATAAAAAGATGGGGTTTAATCATATTGCTTGAGTTTACTTTGTCTACATCATGTCATCTTGCTTAAGGCGTTACTCTGTCTCATACTTAATACCCTAGATGCATGCTGGATAGCGGTCGATGGGTGGAGTAATAGTAGTAGATGCAGGCAGGAGTCGGTCTACTTGTCTCGGACGTGATGCCTATATACATGATCATTGCCACGAATCCATCATAATTATTTGCTTTTCTATCAATTGCCCAACAGTAATTTGTTTACCCACCGTATGCTATGCGTTCGAGAGAAAAGCCTCTAGTGAAAACTACGGCCCCCAGGTCTACTTTATCATATATAAAAAAACCTAAAAATACCTTGCTGCAATTTATTTACTTTTATTTTATTTAGTATTTTAGTTTATCTATCTATCACTATCAGAATTAATCCTTGCAAATAACCGCTAAGAGGATTGACAACCCTCTTATTTGCGTTGGGTGCAAGTGTTTGCTTTTGTGTGTGCAGGTGCGCTTAACGGGATTTTGCTTGGTTCTCCTACTGGATTGATAACCTTGGTTCTAACTGAGGGAAATACTTATCTCTACTATATTGCATCATCCTCTCCTTTTCGGGGAAATACCAACGCAGTCTACAAGTAGCACATATGCATAGGCCTTCAAGGTGGGCCACGAAGAGGAAGAAACAGATACTCTTAGAGCAATAGGAATGGAAACATGAAGGAAATATTGAGCTATACATCCACACCTCTGGAACTGGGGCTCGATTTTTCTCAGTGGTTCCCGATGCCCCCTTCCTATTGTAGGTGCTCCTTCCTCTCCCGCTTAGTTTACCACACACAATTATCTTAGTGATCAAATTAGGTTATGAGGCTGCCAGAGTGAGTTAGGAAAAGGACGAAATGGGTATCTAAGAGCAGTGGCCTTGGAACATGGAGCAAAACCCATAGTCTTGTTCCCTATATATTCCGGGGTCAAGATTTGTTTTGGGGTTTTCGCAATGCCACCCATGCCTATTGTTCTTGTGTGCTCCTTCCTCTTCCTTTTAGCTTGCATAACTATTTGAGCAAATGTTATGTACAAATAAATGATGAGGAAGTAAAGGAGAATAAGGAAGAGGAAGAAAATGAGCACCTAAGAACATTGCGCATGGGAACATAAAGGAAAGCCTAGACTAGTGATACCTTCAACAATTGGGTGGCAATATCTATTTTCTGAGTTTTCCCAATGGCTCTCATGCCTACTCTTCTTAGGCGTTCCTTCCTCTTCCTTTTGACTTGCAAAAAAACATTAACCAAGTGTAAACGTACATCTTAGTGCCTTCATGGTTTCGTATATTATGCTTGGTCCCACCATGTCAAATGCAATGGAAAGCTCCTATTGAACCAGGTAAGATGCTGATGTACAATGATTTAACTGGATTTAACCTAAGAGCTACTAAGCACATACATGAACAATCTATGCCATGTGGATTCACCAACAAATCATGTCGTGTGTAGGTTCCCCATCTCCATGAGTAGCAAGTACAACTAATTTTTTGGTATTTCGTGTTCCATATCCATAACTAAACATATAAAACAACTTAGAACAAAAAATAAAATCTACTTAGAGATAAAGAAAACAAGCACACATGAGAATATTCACCCCATGCTATTGCTCCCCGGCAACGGCGCCAGAAAAAGGTCTTGATAACCCACAAGTATAGGGGATCGTTTGTAGCATTTTTCGATAAGTAAGAGTGTCAAACCCAATGAGGAGCTAACGGTAGAATTAATATTCTCTCAAGTTCTATCGACCACCGATACAACTCTACGCACATCAACGTTTGCTTTACCTAGAACAAGACATAAAACTAGTTTGCGAGAATAAAACTAGAAGTACTTTGCGAGAATAATAAAATTTAATTGTTTTAGTAGAGAGCTTTTGTAGAACAATGAGAAAGATTGTCCTTAAGTAATTGAACATGACACGTGTGATAATTATCATATGCATGAGGCAGAGGCATAAGCTAACATACTTTCCGTACTTGGATCACATGCACTTATGATTGAAACTCTAGCAAGCATCCGCAACTACTAAAGATCATTAAGGTAAAACCCAACCATAGCCTTAAGTATAAAGTCCTTTTTAATCCCATACGCAACAACCCACTTACCCGAGTTTGTGTTTCTGTAGCTCACACAATCCTGACAGTAAGCAAATCGTGAACATATTGCAACACCCTACATCGGGAATCCTACACGCTTGCGCGACACGGCGGGCACCATAGGACAGCACCATAATAACATACAACTCATATCAATCACACCATGCCACAATTAACCCGTAGGACAAAACGGATCTACTCAAACATCATAGGATGGCAATACATCATTGGATAATAATATGTAGCATAATTCACCATGTTCAAGTAGAGATTACAACGGGTAGAGAGAGGTTACACCACCGCATAGAGGGGGAGAGAGCTGGTGATGACGGCGGCGAAGTTGTTGATGTAGATCGCCGTCACGATGGTTCCCCCGGCAGCGCTCCGGCACCACCGGGAGAGAGGGGGAGAGAGCCCCCTCCTTCTTCTTCTTCTTCCTTAGCCTTCCCCCTGGATGGGAGAAGGATTTCCTCCCCTGGTCCTTGGCCCCCCCCCCCCCCCGGCCCCCGAGGGGCGGGAGCCCCTCTAGATTGGATCTCTCTCTCTCTCTCTCTCTCTCTCTCCCTCCCTCTCCCTCCCTCTCTCTCTCTCTCTCTCTCTCTCTCTCTCTCTCTGTTTTCTTCTCTTTTTCGCGTTCCTGATTTCTAGCCGAACACCGTTTCTTAAATATCTGGAGATCCGTAACTCCGATCGGACTGAAATTTTAACACGATTTTTTTCCGGATATAATCTTCCTAGCGCCCGAAGGACAGCTCCAGCCGACCTCCGAGGGAGCCACAAGTGCACCAGGCGCGCCCTAAGGGCGGGTCCCCCCTTGAGCTTGTGAAGCCCATGGGCCCCCCTGGCATTGATTCTTGTGCCAAAAATTCTCATATAGTCCATAAAAAATATCCGTAAAATTTTATCACATTTGGACTTCGTTTGATATGGATTTTCTGCGAAATACAAAAACATGCAAAATCAGGAACTGACACTGGGCACTAGATTAATATGTTAGTCCAAGAAAATCATATAAATTGTTGCCAAAAGTATGTGGAAGTAGTAGGATAATGGCATGAAACAATCAAAAATTATAGATACGTCGGAGACGTATCAATGCTCTAAGCCCATGCCTCGACGCCATGGTAGGATTTGCTACTGCAATGGTCATGGTATTTGGATCGGAGTACTTGAGATAATCAAATGCCACGGACACAATAAGACTCATGGCACTTGAAGAATCAACAAGGTTTACAGGTATGCTCGGATCCCTAGATTTCATGCACTGGAAATGGAAGACTTCCCATATGCTCAACAAGGACAATACTAGGGCCTTCGTAAAAAGTCCATCATCATTCTTGAAGCAGTTGCATCACAATACCTTGGTCTAGGTGGAGTCCTAATTTGATCGGAGTCTGTTCCGGCGGATGTTATTTCCCTTGCCATGGATGCTAAATTTTTTTCCACCTGTATATTTACCCCTTCCATTACACCGAAGCATGGTCACATTTGGAGAGGGTGAGAAAAATAATAATTGGTTTGATGCCCAATTCAGCTGACAGGAAAATAATCACCCTTGGTGGACATAACATCTTGTCAGACTGAACCGGCATATCATCTTGAGATTTTACGAAGTCACCGTAGGCGCCTCTTAGTCGACGGAAACATCTACTCCCACTGAACGCGTATCGCCGGAAATCCTGAAATAAATCCAGAATAAATGCGAGCACCAGGACTTGAACCCTGGTGGGCTGGGGATGCCATTGTCCACCTAACCATCCAACCACAGGTTGATTTGCGTAACTCAAACTTTTTGGCAAATAGATGTTCAGCTTGTTTTGTCTATTCCTTTGCCTGCTCATGACAAGGATGATTTTGTGGCATGGAGTTTTAATAAAAAATGGATTGTACATATCATGTGGAGTGGAACCACCAACATGGCAAGAAACTGGGGCGTACAGATGGAATTGATTCTATGTGTGTGAATGGAATTTGAGAGAAAATCTGGAAACTACAATCCCCGTCTGGAAACTACAATCCCCGTAAAGGTTCTCCACAAAAAAAAAAAAAAAAAAAAAAAAAAAAAACAGAGGCCATTCCCATCGGCCGCGCGGACTTGGCGCGTGCGCCTCCTTCTTTCCCGCCCCGCAACCCCTCCCCACCCCGAAAACCCTACCAACTTCTCCACTACCCCACCCCCACCCCCACCAACCGCTCGCCATGGCGCCGCCGCCACCTCGCCGCTCTGCTCCCATGTTTCCCGGTAAGCATCGCGGCACCTCTCTCCGGATCATCCCGGCCTTGTTAAAAACCTAGCAAACAAACCCCTAACTCTGCCACTGCCTCCCGCCGCACCGGCCGCAGCCGGCGGCACGACGCGGAGCATGCTCCTCCAGGCGGCGTACGACGGCGACCTCCGCTCCTTCAACAGTGCGCTCTCTCTCTCTCTCTCTCTCTCTCTCTCTCTCTGCGCGCACGGGCTCTGATTTTCGTGTGATCCGACGGTCGCAGGCCACGCGAGGGCGCTGGATAAGGGCAGGGGCCGCCTCAGGGAGACGGTGGAGGCGGTGACCGTGGAAGTAGGCGACGAGGAACTGGAGGGCGTCGGGGCGCTGCACCTCGCCGCCGCCAAGGGGAAGCTGGAGATGTGCGCCTACCTGGTCGAGGGGCTGCGCGTGGACGTGAACGCCGTCGACAACGGAGGTTGGTCCATCTCTTTCCCCTTGTCAACAAAATCCATCCTAACGCACACGTCTGGTTCTTGCTCTGCTCCTTAGTGCCACTGTGAACACGTGTTTCCAATGAATCAATTGTCATATATTGACAGGTAGAACGCCTCTGGTTCATGCTATGTACGGTGAGAAGGTGGGCACTTTCAAGTATCTTCTTGATCATGGTGCCAATCAAGACAGAGTTGACCCTCATGGGTTTGCCCCTCTACATTCTGCTGCTGGATCAGGTCCCTCTCAAAGTCTATGAACCATATATATCTCTGTTATGCATCTGTCTAGATCACTTTTATGTTCAATCAGAGATCTATTTGCCCTTGATTCATGCATGACACTGAGCTACCAAGCGAATTATCTTTTTGAGCCTTGTGCTGAAAGAAACATCAAAATTTGTGTTCTTGTATATGTGGGAGCTCCCTCGAGGTCGTGTTTCTTTTATGTGTGCCCGGGTGGCCTTTGTATTGCTATCCACAAGAGTAAAATGCATGATAGGTCGTCCTTTCTCTGTGGCACAATTGCTTCAAGGTGCTCCATAATTTTCAGATTTGGATTTTTAAGTGGATCAAGTAGGTCCAAAAGCTTTTTTCCTTGAATATACATGCTATCCTTCTTCCCTTTCCATGAGGGAGAGTATAGCCTGGTACAAGAGTTTTTTTTGGGAGGACACCAACTCGTTGACCTGCTTCAACCATATATACATGCAAATCTAGGGACCTACAGTCCAGATTGCTCTATATTCTCGAACGTGTTGGAGAAATGCAGTTTAGTCTATTAAGATGTAAATGTGCACTTTTGCAAGATTTGAACATTTATTGGTTCTTTAAGTGTAGATATTGTCTTACTGACAGTTCTCCCCTTCATTGCACTGTTGTACCACATGCTGAGGATAAACTGAGATCTCAAGGCTTCGAGAAAGAAATGTATTGTCGCTAAAATTGCTTGCCCACTTATGTAATAACTACCTGGATTTTCCTTTATTCAGGATATTGTGAAATGGTAGAGCTATTACTTGCAAGAGGAGCTTGCACCGACCCGGTAACTTGCTGCGGGACACCACTTCATATTGCTGCTACTGAAGGGCAAGACCGTGCTATGAAGATTTTACTGGACCACAATGCAGATGTAAGTTTACGACATACTAATTCTGCCTTAACATTCATAGCATCGTGTGCAATCTTAAAGTTTGGTCAGAGATGTAGGTTCCTCTTCACAAAAGAAATACGGTTCCATCGTTTGAATGGAAACACAATTGTACAGCTCTGTCATTTCTGTTTTTGCCAAGTGCCAACATTTATGCAATGAACAATTTATTCTGGGCAAAATTTTCCTTTGGTGTATTTGCAAATCTCCATAATAGATTATTCTCTATCATGTATTGTCCCTGCTTTTAAGTGCCAAGTCGAATTGAATAAAGTGTACACTTGGCCAGAAACTAAATACATTATATGCCATAACTATATGTTGACAATGTTCTGATTTATTTTTGCAATGCCAGGAAACCGCTCTCTGTTTCTACTGAAGTTTGCCATGTTAACACTGCTCTATGTATTCACCATTCTATCCGCAATTTAATTTTCCTGTAGATATAAGTGTAGGAACTAACATGCTTAATGTCTCTCGCCAGTACAACAAGATGATAAATGGTATGACACCTCTCTATTTTGCTATAAATGTCTCCTCGGTGAAATGTGCAAAACTCCTGATTCAGGTATGATAACTTTAACTTAGCTTTGCCAGTCCCTGGAATCGTATATTGAAGGTGTTTTTGCTTCCAACATTTAAAAGTTTCAGCTTAGCGAACTTTAGTTTTCTTTGCATGGGATTTGGTTCGTGACCATAGACTACCACATGGCATGCCGTCCTGTTTAGCCCTGCAGTGCACTTATCAGTGTCGGTCTTTTAACCTTTATTTCTGAAACTGTGATCATCAATTTGGTTGCCACAGATGTGATGACAATGAAGCAAAAATTCCACTACTCAATTCATGCGTCCAAATAAAGTAGCCTTGGCCTTGCTATTTCATTTCTGAAATTGCACAAAAAAATATGATGCATGACTGAGACATCTTGAGGACTGATTAACTTTTTCTATATAGGCTGGTGCTGTTGCCAATGGAGATTTTATCTTAACCGCTTTAGCTGATGCTCCAAACAATGGCTCAGCGGAGTGCTTGAATTGCCTACTGGGGTTTGGTCCTGACTGGCATGCTCGTAATGATGTAAGATTATCTCTTTGCTACTGTACTCGTGCACTTTGAACCATGCATTATTTTCAATGAGGCAGCAACTTACAATGGCGATGTTCTGTTTTCTCTATATTTCTTTTCCACTGGTGTTTTGGAATGAGTTTTAATGAGGCATGTGCACGTATAGTGTACACCAAGGCGTGTTAACCTTGTGTGCAAGTGGAGTTCTTCAGTTCTGTCAGTCTAGTCTCTGTCAGTTCATTCAGTTAGAGTCTGTTAGCCGAGTCCTGGTCTCTAGCTTAGTTTCCTTCAGAGTCAAGTTAGATGAGTCAGTCAAGGTTGTTGAAATGGCATAGTTTCATATCCTGTCTGAAATCTGCTTTGAAATGTTTCAAAAGAATTGGTATCTCTTGTCTTACCTAGACATGGAGTACTTGGGTGCAATTAGACATGGTTTATACCGTTATAGTCATGTAAATGTACTAAGGTAGGTCCAGTTCCAGTGCACTGCTGCTTGAGCAGTCTGATTTGACATTTAATTACATGGTTGGCCTTGTAAATATTTCGGGAACAAAAGAAGGCGTGAATCAGGAGAAAATCTGGCATTAGCCAAGTTATAAATTTCTCAGCAAATCGTTTTTTACCGACTGTGCACAAGAGGTAATTACCTGTAGTTATGAGGAAATTGTCTAAAGAGTATGTACAAGATATAAGACGTGGTGGACTGACATGGCAAGCGAGGTTGCATAGATGTAGGATGTGCAATGTTGATATTAGTAGTTACTGAAAGGTAGTGTTGCCAATTTGAGATAATGCGGGCAGCAAGTAATCTTTAGTACAATACTGAGCATGCTTGCTAGGCGATTGTCATGAGTACTTGAAAGTTGAAACACTATGCTTGTGCTATCATAGAAATGATGAGCAGAAGATTTCTGCATAAATCGAACAATATTTTTTCTTGAATCTTTGCATCACAGTTTTGCTTAGAATTATTATTTGTTCCAATGCAACAAATCATCTTTCGATTAAATCTGGATGATTCAGAAGGAGCCTGTGGATAGAAGGAAAATAACAGAGTTGAAGTCACAAGGGAGTAAAGCAGTCGCAAGAAAGGATTTTCTTTCTGCAGCAGAAGCCTACAGTATGGTATATTATGGCATCATATTTCTCAGTGTCTATCCTTTCCAGCCTCCAATTTGTTACTGTCTAAATCATAAAGACTTTTAGATACTCCTTTCCGCTCTCATGTCATAATGCCCTCTTTAGAAGTTTATGGACTTGGCTCAAACTTATTAAAACTGGAATGAATTGGTATAAAATGCAACTTAAACTTGAGTGCAGACTATAACTTTGCTTGAAAAGCACTTCAGCTCTTGGCTAAAGTGTTACAGGAAGAAGTATGATTTTGATGGTGTTGGTTTCCCAACTTATCATTTCTGGTCTTTTCACATGATCCATGCATGAATGTCCTACACAACCATTTAGAACTGAAGCTAGGTAAACTAAACTTTGTATATGTAAATATATGTGCGGCAATGAGCATATTTCTTTTTTGAGCATTTCCATTTCATTTTTCAGTGTTCACAAAGTTGTATTACCTCTGTATGAAAATACAAGACGTTTTTGTAGGCTAGTAGTTTAGCCTACAAAAACGTCTTCTATTTTGGTACGGAGGTAGTAATTTACAAACTTAATCTGCTAATAACTGTCGTTTAACTTGTTGGATGTAGGCACTGGAGATTGACCCTGATGATGCGACGTTGTTCTCAAATAGGAGCCTTTGCTGGCTTCACATAGGTAAAGGAGGCAAGCCTTTGCTCAGCTTGCTGGATGCTTATGAATGCAAAAAGAGGCGGCCTGATTGGTCAAAGGCCTTCTACCGGGAGAGCAAAGCTCTAATGTCACTGAAGGTTGGACAGAAAATACAGCAGCTTGACCTTTTTCTTTCGGTGTTGCAAATCTTTCATAATCATTGAATTTGTCCCCTATCATCAGGACTACAAGGGTGCATGTGATGCGCTTCTGAATGTATTGAAGTTGGACCCAGGGAATGCTGAAATCGAGGACGGATTGCGGTATCACCCTATCTTTCCTTCAGTTACAGCATATCTATCTTATGGTGATAACTCTTGCACTGGAGGCCAATTGTCTATGAAGCGCTTGCCTCATGACATCACATGGTTACCTTGAAAGTTTAACTTTGTGTAACGTAGGATTAGACTTGTATCCCGTTTTAAGTTTGTTCAGGGATTTTAGGAAGCGTCGACGTTTACTTAAAAGAACCTTCAATGCCTCTGACTTGTCAGACATTTAGTTTTATCTTTTATTCATTCCCTTCATTGCTAGTGTTCTCTTTTATGATTTTATCCTCGAACGGGGATTTTAGAGATTTTGAGAAGTACTCACAAAATTCCGCGTTAATTGCATTTGCAACAAGCATAGCTCTAACAGTTCATGAAATGTGCAGGAAAGCTATGCAATCCTTGAAGGTGTCTCAAAGCACCAAGGCCAAGTGACCTATACACCCAGCTCAAAAAAAAGTGACCTATACACAGCTGTTCATGAAAATACAGTAGCTCCAAACACATGCACACATTTTGTAGTCTTGTGGGAAAGATACATGGACTTCTTGGATCGTTATCCTCCTTGTGTAAGTTAAGTGATAAGTGCTAAAGCATTTCGGAGGCCTCTGTCTGGTGGTGTGATGCATTTGCTTTTGCCATGTATTTGAGGGTGGAGCAATCCATGAATCTCCTCTATCTAGTTAAACTTAAGAGAAGTTGTTGTGGTTCTGTGACCATTTATCTGCCCAGTTAGCTCCAGCTTTGCATTGCATTGGATTATGCATAAGTACTTCTTTCAACATTTGTGCTTAAGTGCTTTTGTGCAATTTGCTTTTGTATAATATATAACCATTTTATTGGCTTGCTTATATTGTATTGCCGGACCTAATTATGTTAAGTATGGTAGCACTCACAGCAGCCACCGTTTCGTCCTCACAATTGTTGTTGCATGGCCTGGCAACACCATACGCAGTTCGTGACGGTGCCGCTCGCAGCAATCCGCGATCACCATCGTAGCATCATCGGGTGTCGTCACTGCATCACCGCCCCTCGTAGCCATGTTGCCGGAGTTGCAGCTCACCGTGCAGTAGTCGCAACATCTACCTTGCACTCGCAGTTGTGGCATGGTGGGGGCCCCTAGGCAGTAGATCTCAATGAGGGAAACAACAATGAGGTGGGAGGGGGCAAGGAGAACGGAGGAGCTATGATCACAACACGATGTGCGCCGGAGGATGATATGTTGGTGGGGAAGCTTGACAGAGGAGCAACCCGACCGCCCAGAGAGATGGTAGGTGTTGTGTTACGGGAGAAGAGGAGTATGGGTGGATAGGGAATGGATGAAGTAAACTTGATCATTGGCAACCCGACCCGAAAACACGGGCTTCATTTTACAGCCCAAAAGTGTATTCGGGTCGAGCTCAGGCTTCAATTTCGACCAAGCTTTTCACATGTGTAGATTGAAATACAATGTCCGGGATGGGCTTCGGGTTGTTTTTCAGGCAAGGCTAAGGCTTGAGAAAAGTGAAATTCCTATCTGACACATATTGCATCAGATTGTCGACCTTTCGCACAGGAAGCTGCGAGTGAGCGACGCAGATGGGCTGGCCCACCTCGACTGCGAGCTAACCGGTTTTCAGAACTGGATTTTTTTCAGGTTTTTTATTTTTGTAGTTTTTACTTTGCTTTTTTCCTTTCATTTTTTGTTTCTTTTTTCTTTCCTTTTTATTTTTTCGTTTTTGCTTCTTTTCCTTTTTTCATAAATTCAAAATTTTCATAAAATGTTCAAATCTTCAAAAAATTTGTTTGCTTTTTCTTTAAAAATGTTCAGAATTTCATTTTTTTGTTTGCGTTTTATTTATTTTATAAAATTTCAAAAAAAGTTCAAATCTTCAAAATATGTTCATATTTAAAAAAAAATTGTTTCGAAATTTTAAAAAAGTGCACAAATTTTAAAAAAATGCTCGCCAATTTGGAATAATGTTCATGTTTTCAAATTGTGTTTGGAATTTCAAAAATTGTTCCTGTTTTCAAAAATTGTTCCTGTTCTCAGATGTATAGTTTTTAATGTTCCGCGCTGGGTTTTTCGCACTAAAAGTCGTCAGCTCAACTTGTTTGCAATGAGTGCTCCCAAGCAGGAGTTCCTATGTTCGATACCTCTCGTGGCGCGTAGTTTTTTTTTTGGGGGGGGGGGGGGGGGGGGAGGGGGATCAGTGTTGAACTAAAAATATTAAGTTCCTTAGATCATATATACATGCTTGAGCTGATGAATCATCAGGTTCCTGATAAGCTAGGTTTGGATCCACTATTATTGCAAGTTCTGGTCATTTGCGTGTGACAAGGAATACAAATGGTTTACAGTTGTGGACATCATGCATCACAATTTTACTTGGATGCTGTTGGGCTAATACCCCTTTTATCTAATGGCATCTATAAACAATTTCCTTGGAACTACTACTAGTAGTGAGCTAGTAATCTATGTGCATGAAAATTGAAGATAAAGAATTAAATTTTAATCTGAAAAAGTTGATATCACAACTAACATTCAACATGTCTACCTTGTCTTATCATATGAGCTATCCATGTCCAGGAAACAAATGAAGCTTCCCTGCAACAAGTTGTACTTTCAATTTTTTTTTACTCTTCCAGTCATCTTCCAAGATTTTTCTGCAGGACCAGAAAGTCTTCATGTAGTCAATATCTTATACACAATGTGGTGAAGCTTACAAGATTCAGTGCTAGATATCTTGCAATACACTTTCGCAAGCATGAGAATTTTACCCTTATTGACATGGACAGAGATTTTTAGTATACATAAAACATGACTGCAACATCTAGTGTTCTGGGAAAAGAAATAACTAAGAGTAGACGCCTTCCTATATTACAAAAATCATACTCATGAAGATAATACAAAGACCAAACACAGGGGCCGGGGTCATTCCCCTTGATCGTGTCCAAATACTCGTGAAGATAATACAGAGACCAAATAGGTCCTAAAAGAAATACTCTTGTTTTATATATGACTTTATTTGCAGGTACTTCATTGTAATTGACGATATATGGGATTCCTCAGCGTGGGACGTTATTCAATGTGCTTTTATAGATGACAATTGTGGCAGTAGTGTGGTGACAACTACCAGGATTCACACTATTGCGAATAACTGTTGCATTCATAGCAGAAGATATGTTCATGAGATGGAACCACTAAATGACCAAGACTCACGACAACTATTTGCTAGTAGAATATTTGGTTCCCAAGAAGCAGGGTCGGCGGCGGCCTAGGGCCCATCTTAAATAAGGACCCAATATATCTACATACTTAAATAAACTAGTCAATTGTACGTGCTTTGCACGCCAATACTTTATCATGGGCACAAAGAAAATGAACTCAGGGAGACATGGCTCGCACAACATTTTGCTTTTGTCAAAATTTTCAGATAACATCCCAAAAGGAGTGACCGTTATCTAAACAAATTAGGCACTGATTGTTTAGGTAAACCAGGAAGTAAAATAATTCAAGTATGTAAGGCACTAGTAGAAAACAGGGCTTTCGTTCTATTCGGATCGGAGCAATAGTCCCGGTCGCGTTACGAACCGGGACTAATGTGAGCATTAGTCCCGGTTCGAGCGGCTAGGACGCCGAACGGGGCTCGGTAGGCATCAGTCCCGGTTCGAATGGGACCTTTAGTCCCGGTTGCAGACACCAACCGGGACTAAAGGGGTTGCGGCAGGCGCGATACCCTTTCGTTCCGGTTGGTGTCTCCAACCGGGACTAAAGGTCTGTCTTCAGTCTCGGTTTTAGACCCCAACCGGGACTAAAAATTTGCCTATATATATCCTCGCCCTTGCCCGCCCTCTCCTCTGTTTTTTCCTCATAGAAGGTGGGAGGTGTGTGCTAGTTTGTTTTCCCTTCCTATGCACGAGAGGTGTTCGATGAAATGCCTGAGAGCATGATGCCACTTGAGTTCACACAAAACAAACATGATATGAGGTGCCCGAGCCACACTTAAGCTTTCTCCTCTTTCTTGCCCGAGCCACACAATCCATTCTTCTCCTCTGTTCTTCCTCCAAGCTCGATCTCCAAGCTCCATTTTCCCCAAGATTTGTCTAGATTTGGCGGTGCACCAACTATCCAAGTGTTCTAAAATGTTAGCAACTTCATCCTTTCATCTCTCATTGCTAGTTTGGCTCATTTCATGCTCTAGAAGTAGAGTGATTTGTGGGTTTTGGTGGAGGAGTGTATGTGGGAGTTTATTTGATTTAGATGCAATTTGAGCTCAAATTAACTTCTTAGTTTGCACATGTGTAGGGTGCCGTCCCGTCCCCGTCCCCGTCCTCACCGCCGTCGATCACCCGCGCCGATCTCGTCGCCAGCACCACCGTGGTGAGCCTCTTGTTCTTATCTTTTTTTTTAAAAAAAATTCTTACTTGTATGATTTAGATAGTTACTTGTATAATTTTCTTACTTGTATTATTGTTTGTTATTATATAGTGCCATGGTTTTGATATCCGCCCCCGTCGGCTCTCGTCCGGTCTATGATTCGGATGTGGTATATTATCTTTTATAACTATTTGTTTCATTTAGTGTTTATGACAATTATGCCGACCAACTTGACATAGATATTTTTATCTAGGAGGTATGTGAACCGGAAATTCCAACCGACCCTCTTGTCGAGAGGTTAAATTTAGTTGAAAAAGAAAACAATTATTTGAAAGAAAAATTGAAAAGAATTGAAGAAGAGAAGATGAAATTGGAGTTGCATGTTGCCGATGTCGTCGATCTACACAAGATCTAGATGGATGCAATGCGCTTGAAGATTAGAAAGATTAGAAAATATGCCATTGATAAAGAGGCTTGATATCATTATGCTGTTGGATCAATTGTTACCTTAGTTGCGATTTTAATCGCATTTGTTGTTGCATTTAAATGTTTTACATAGTTGTATGTTAGTTTCAATGTATGTTTTAGATGCTCTAGATAGTTGTATGTTGTTTTATGAGAACTATGTATGAACTTTATGTATTTATTTTTGCAGTAATAACATTTGATCACTACTGTACTTTGGTTTTAATGTGATGAACTTGTATTAATTTGGTCATTTCTCTATTCATGATGTTCTGTAATGGTTTTTGATATACTTAATTATATAATGTAGATGAACCAGCAATGGATGTACGGTGACCGACGCACTGCCGAGTACATTACGGGCCTGCATAATTTTATCGATGTGGCTCAGGCAAACAATCTGAATGGTTTTATGTGTTGTCCATGTGTTGACTGTCGGAATGACAAGGATTACTCTTCCTCGAAAATCCTTCACACCCACCTGCTTAAGTCCGGTTTCATGCCCAGCTATAATTGTTGGACCAAGCACGGAGAAAAAAGGGTTATGATGGAAGACAATGAAGAAGAAGAGGATGATGACAACTATCCTATGTTCCCTGAATATGGTGATATTGCAACGGGGGAAGCTGAAGATCAAGAGGCACCAGATGTGCCCGCTGATGATCTTCGCCGGGCCATTGTTGATGCACAGAGAGAATGCGAAAGTGAAAAGGAGAAGTTGAAGGTGGAGCGCATGTTAGAAGATCACAAAAAATTGTTGTACCCAAATTACGAAGATGGCAACACAAAGCTCGGTACCACACTGGAATTGCTGCAATGGAAGGCAGAGAATGGTTTATCTGACAAGGGATTTGAGAAGTTACTGAAAATAATGAAGAAGAAGCTTCCAAAGGATAACGAATTGCCTGACAGTACGTACGAAGCAAAGAAGGTTCTCTACCCTCTAGGATTAGAGGTGCAGAAGATACATGCATGCCCTAATGACTGCATCCTCTACCGCAGTGAGGAGTATGAGAATTTGAATGCATGCCCGATATGCGGTGCATTGCGGTATAAGATCAGACAAGATGACCCTAGTGATGTTGAGGGCGAGCACCCCAGGAAGAGGGTTCCTACCAAGGTGATGTGGTATGCTCCTATAATACCACGGTTGAAACGTCTGTTCAGAAACAAAGAGCATGCCAAGTTGTTGCGATGGCACAAAGAAGACCGTAAGAAAGACGCGATGTTGAGAGTACCCGCTGATGGGTCGCAGTGGAGAAAAATCGAGAGAGAGTGGCCGGAGTTTGCAGATGACGCAAGGAACTTATGGTTTGGTATAAGTACAGATGGCATGAATCCTTTTGGGGAGCAGAGCAACAGTCATAGCACCTGGCCTGTGACTCTATGTATCTATAACCTTCCTCCTTGGTTGTGCATGAAGCGGAAGTTCATTATGATGCCAGTGCTCATCCAAGGCCCTAAGCAACCCGGCAACGACATTGATGTGTACCTAAGGCCATTAGTTGAAGAACTTTTACAGTTGTGGGATATAAAAGGTGTACGTGTGTGGGATGAGCACAAACAGGAGGAATTTGATCTACGAGTGTTGCTGTTTGTAACCATCAATGATTGGCCTGCTCTTAGTAACCTTTCAGGACAGACAAACAAGGGATACAATGCATGCATGCACTGTTTAGATGAGACTGAAAGTATATATTTGCATAAATGTAAGAAGAATGTGCACCCGGTGATGGAAATATGCCCTAGAGGCAATAATAAAGTTGTTATTATTTTATATTTCCTTGTTCATGATAAAGGTTTATTATTCATGCTAGAATTGTATTGACCGGAAACTTAAATACATGTGTGAATACATAAACAAATACCGTGTCCCTAGTGAGCCTCTACTAGACTAGCTCGTTGATCAAAGATGGTTAAGGTTTCCTAACCGTAGACATGAGTTGTCATTTGATAACGGGATCACATCATTAGGAGAATGATGTGATGGACAAGACCCATCTGTTAGCTTAGCATATGATCGTTCTGTTTATTGCTACTGCTTTCTTGAATGTCAAATACATGTTCCTCCGACCATGAGATCATGCAACTCCCGGATACCAGAGGAATACCTTGTGTGCTATCAAACGTCACAACGTAACTGGGTGATCATAAAGATGCTCTACAGGTATCTCCGAAGGTGTCTGTTGAGTTGGCATGGATCGAGACTGGGATTTTTCACTCCGTGTTTCGGAGAGGTATCTCTGGGCCCTCTCGGTAATGCACATCATAAGAAGCTTGCAAGCAAAGTGACTAAGGAGTTAGTTACGGGATGATGTATTACGGAACGAGTAAAGAGACTTGCCGGTAACGAGATTGAACTAGGTATGGAGATACCGACGATCGAATCTCGGGCAAGTAACATACCGACGGACAAAGGGAATTACGTATGTTGTCATTGCGGTTCGACCGATAAGATCTTCGTGGAATATGTAGGAACCAATATGAGCATCCAGGTTCCGCTATTGGTTATTGACCGAAGAGGCGTCTCAGTCATGTCTACATCATTCCCGAACCCGTAGGGTCCGCACGCTTAACGTTCGTTGACGATATAGTGTTATATGAGTTATGTGAATTGGTAACCGAATATTGTTCGGAGTCCCGGATGAGATCCCGGACGTCACGAGGAATCTCGGAATGGTCGAGAGGTAAAGATTTATATATGGGAAGTCATATTTTGGGTTCCGGAAAAAGGTGTAGTTTTTTCGGTATTGTACCGGGAAGCTTCCAGAAGGTTCCGGAGGATTCCGGAGGGGTCCGGAAGTCCACAAGTGGGTCCACCACGTCCCAAGGGCTGGCATGGGCTAAGGGGAGGCGCCCTGGCCTTATTGGGCCAGGCGCACCAAGTCCTCAAAAGCCCACGCAGCTAGGGAAGGAAAAAAGGAGAGTCCTAGTAGGAATAGGATTGGACTTTGGAGTCCAAGTCCACTTGTGTACTATTCACGTGGTACTGTTCACGTGGTACTATTCATGTGGTACTGTTCACGTGGCACTATTCCTTCTACTCCAAGCCCCTACACATATATAAATAGAGGAGAGGGGGCGCCCCAAACAAGACACAACATTGTCTTAGCCGTGTGCGGTGCCCCCCTCCACAGTTCCGTCCCTCGGTCATATTTTCGCAGTGCTTGGGCAAAGCCCTGCGGAGATAGCATCACCATCACCGTCACTACACCATCGTGCTGTCGGAACTCATCCACTACCTCGCCGTCTTGCTGGATCAAGAAGTCGAGGACGTCACCGAGCTGAACGTGTGCTGAACGCGGAGGTGCCGTACGTTCGGTACTCGGTCGGTTGGATCGTGAAGTTGTTCAACGACATCAACCGCGTTGTTCTAACGCTTCCGCTTACGGTCTACGAGGGTACATAGACACACTCCCCCTCTCGTAGCTATGCATCTCCATGGATAGATCTTGCGTGTGCGTAGAATTTTTTTTGTTTTCCATGCAACGTTCCCCAACAGTGGCATCATGAGCCAGGTCTATGCGTAGGGTATATGCACGAGTAGAACACAAAGAGTTGTGGGCGGTGATCGTCATACTGCTTACCACCAACGTCTTATTTTGATTCGGCGCTATTGTAAGATGAAGCGGCCCGGACCAACCTTACATGTCCACGTACATGAGACCGGTTCCACCGACAGACATGCAACTTGTTTTGCATAAAGGTGGCTGGCGGGTGTCTGTTTCTCCTACTTTAGTTGAATCAAATTTGACTGCGGCCGGTCCTTGTTGAAGGTTAAAACAACAAACTTGATAAATCACCGTTGTGGTTTTGTGCCGTAGGTAAGAACGGTTCTTGCTAGAAGCCCATAGCAGCCACGTAAAACTTGCAACAACAAAGTAGAGGACGTCTAACTTGTTTTTGCAGGGTATGCTGTGATGTGATATGGTCAAGACATGATGTGATATACGTTATTGTATGAGATGATCATGTTTTGTAATTTATCGGCAACCGGCAGGAGCCTTATGGTTGTCTCTTTATTGTATGAAATGCAAGCGCCATGTAATTGCTTTACTTTATCGCTATGCGTTAGCAATAGTTGTAGAAGCAATAGTTGGCGAGACGACCACGACGGAATGATGGAGATCAAGGTGTCGAGCCGGTGACGATGGAAATCATGATGATGCTTTGGAGATGGAGATCAAAAGCACAAGATGATGATGGCCATAACATGTCACATATTTTGATTGCATGTGATGTTTATCCCTTATGCATCTTATTTTGCTTAGAACGACGGTAGCATTATAAGATGATCCCTTCACTAAATTTCAAGATAAAAGTGTTCTCCCCGAGTATGCACCGTTGCTAAAGTTCGTCGTTTCGAAGCACCTCGTGATGATCGGGTTTGATAGATTCTACGTTCACATACAACGGGTGTAAGCCAGTTTTACACAAGCAGAATACTTGGGTTAAACTTGACGAGCCTAGCATGTACAGACATGGTCTCGGAACACTGGAGACCGAAAGGTCGAACATGAGTCATATAGTAGATATGATCAACATGGAGATGTTCACCATTGATGACTATCCCATCTCACGTGATGATCGGACATGGGCTAGTTGATTTGGATCATGTATCACTTAGTTAACTTGAGGGATGTTAATTTAAGTGGGAGTTCATTAGTAATTTGATTAATTGAACTTAATTTATCATGAACTTAGTCCTGATAGTCTTTGCAAATTATGTTGTAGATCAATAGCTCGCGTTGTAGCTCCCCTGTTTTTGATACGTTCCTAGAGAAAGCTTAGTTGAAAGATGATGGTAGCAATTACACGGACTGGGTCCGTAACTTGAGGATTATCCTCATTGCTGCACAGAAGGATTATGTCCTTGATGCACCGCTAGGTGATGGACCTGCTGCAGGAGCTGCTGTAGACGTTGTGAACACCTGGCAGGCTCGATCTGATGACTACTCGATAGTTCAGTGTGCCATGCTCTACGGCTTAGAACCGGGACTACAAAAGCGTTTTGAACGCCATGGAGCATATGAGATGTTCCAGGAGCTAAAATTGATATTTCAAGCTAATGCCCGGGTTGAGAGATATGAAGTCTCCAACAAGTTCTTCAGCTGTAAGATGGAGGAGAACAGTTCTGTCAGTGAACACATACTCAGAATGTCTGGATACCACAACCACTTGACTCAGCTGGGAATTGATCTTCCAGTTGAGAGTGTTATTGATAGAGTTCTTCAGTCACTACCACCAAGCTATAAAGGCTTCGTGATGAACTATAATATGCAAGGGATGGAGAAGACAATTCCCGAGCTCTTCGCGATGCTGAAATCGGCGGAGGTAGAAATCAAGAAGGAGCATCAAGTGTTGATGGTTAACAAGACCACTAGTTTCAAGAAAAAGGGCAAGGGAAAGAAGGGGAACTTCAAGAAGAACGGCAAGCAAGCTGCCGCTCCCACGAAGAAACCCAAAGTTGGACCCAAGCCTGAAACTGAGTGCTTCTACTGCAAAGGAACTGGTCACTGGAAGCGGAACTGCCCCAAGTATTTGGCGGATAAGAAGGATGGCAAAGTGAACAAAGGTATATTTGATATACATGTTATTGATATGTACCTCACTAGTGCTCGTAGCAGCGTCTGGGTATTTGATACCGATTCAGTTGCTAAATATTAGTAACTTGAAGCAGGAGCTGCAGAGTAACGGAGACTAGCTGAGGGCGAGGTGACGATATGTGTTGGAAGTGTCTCCAAGATTGATATGATCAATATCGACACGCTCGTAATACCTTCGGGATTAGTATTAAACCTAAATAATGGTTATTTGGTGCTTGCGTTGAGCATAAAACATTATATCTGGATATTGTTTATTGCAAGACGGTTATTCATTTAAGTCAGAGAATAATGGTTGTTCTGTTTATATGAATAATATCCCTCGTGATCATGCACCCTTGTGAATGGTTTATTCTTGTTGAATCTCGATCGTAGTGATACACATATTCATAATATTGATGCCAAAAGATGCAAAGTTGATAATGATAGTGCAACATACTTGTGGCACCGCCGTTTAGGTCATATTGGTGTAAAGCGCATGAAGAAACTCCATGCTGATGGACTTTTGGAATCTCTTGATTATAAATCATTTGATACTTGCGAACCATGCCTCATGGGCAAGATGACTAAAACTCCGTTCTCCGGAACAATGGAGCGAGCTACTGATTTGTTGGAAATAATACATACCGATGTATTCGGTCCGATGAATGTTGAAGCACGCGGCGGGTATCGTTATTTTCTAACCTTCACAGATGATTTGAGTAGATATGGGTATATCTACTTGCTGAAACACAAGTCTGAAACATTTGAAAAGTTCAAAGAATTTCAGAGTGAAGTAGAGAATCATCGTAACAAGAAAATAAAGTTTCTACGATCTGATCGCGGAGGCGAATATTTGAGTTACGAGTTTGGCCTTCATTTAAGAAAATGTGGGATTGTTTCACAACTCACGCCACCTGGAACACCACAACGTAATGGTGTGTCCGAACGTCATAACCGTACTTTATTGGATATGGTGCGTTCTATGATGTCTCTTACCGATTTGCCACTATCGTTTTGGGGTTATGCATTAAAGACAGCTGCATTCACGTTAAATAGGGCACCGTCTAAATCCGTTGAGACGACACCGTATGAACTATGGTTTGGCAAGAAACCTAAGCTGTCGTTTCTTAAAGTTTGGGGATGCGATGCTTATGTGAAAAAGCTTCAACCTGATAAGCTCGAACCCAAAGCGGAGAAGTGCGTCTTCATAGGATACCCTAAAGAAACAATTGGGTACACCTTCTACCACAGATCCGAAGGCAAGGTCTTTGTTGCCAAGAATGGGTCCTTTCTAGAGAAGGAGTTTCTCTCGAAAGAAGTGAGTGGGAGGAAAGTAGAACTTGATGAGGTAATTGTACCTTCTCTCGAATTGGAAAGTAGCTCATCAGAGAAAACCGTTCCCGTGATGCCTACACCAATAAGAGAGGAAGATAATGGTGAAGATCATGAAACTTCAGATCAAGTTACTACTGAACCTCGTAGGTCGACCAGAGTATGTTCCGCACCCGAGTGGTACGGTAATCCTGTTCTGGAAGTCATGTTGTTAGACAACGGCGAACCTACGAACTATGAAGAAGCTATGATGAGCCCAGATTCCGACAAATGGCTTGAGGCCATGAAATCTGAGATAGGATCCATGTATGAGAACAAAGTATGGACTTTGGTGGACTTGCCCGATGATCGGCAAGCCATTGAGAATAAATGGATTTTAAGAGGAAGACAAATGCTGATGGTAATATCACTGTCTACAAAGCTCGACTTGTCGCGAAAGGTTTTCGACAAGTTCAAGTGGTTGACTACGATGAGACTTTCTCACCCGTAGCGATGCTTAAGTCTGTCCGAATCATGTTAGCAATTGCCGCATTTTATGATCTAGCAAATGGATGTCAAAACTGCATTCCTTAATGGCTTTCTCAAAGAAGAGTTGTATATGATGCAACCAGAAGGTTTTGTCGATCCTAAGGGTGCTAACAAAGTGTGCAAGCTCCAGCGATCCATCTATGGACTGGTGCAAGCATCTCGGAGTTGGAATAGACGCTTTGATGAGGTGATCAAAGCATATGGTTTTGTACAGACTTACGGTGAAGCCTATATTTACAAGAAAGTGAGTGGGAGCTCTGTAGCATTTCTAATATTATATGTGGATGACATATTGTTGATTGGAAATTATATAGAATTTCTGGATGGCATAAAAGGATACTTGAATGAAAGACCTCGGTGAAGCTGCTTATATATTGGGCATCAAGATCTATAGAGATAGATCAAGACGCTTGATAAGACTTTCAATGAGTACATACCTTGACAAGATTTTGAAGGAGTTCAAAATGGATCAGTCAAAGAAGGAGTTCTTGCCTGTATTGTAAGGTGTAAAGTTGAGTAAGACTCAAAGCTCGACCACGGCAGAAGATAGAGAGAGAATGAAAGTCATTCCCTATGCCTCAGCCATAGGTTCTATAATGTATGCCATGCTGTGTGCCACACCTAATTGTTGGGGAACGTTGCATGGGAAACAAAAATTTTCCTACGCACACACAAGATCTATCCATGGTGATGAGCATCTACGAGAGGGAGAGTGAATCTACATACCCTTGTAGATCGCTAAGCGGAAGCGTTAAGAAACGCGGTTGATGTAGTCGAACGTCTCCGCGATCCAAATCGCAAGTCGTCCCTCGATCCGATCAAGAACTAGTGCCGAACGGACGGCACCTCCGCGTTCAACACACGTACGGCTTGATGACGCCTTCACCTCCTCGATCCAGCGAGCGATGATGAAGTAGTAGATGAGTTCCGGCAGCACGACGGCGTGGTGATGGTGGTGAGGAACAATCTCTGCAGGGCTTCGCCAAGCGCTACGGAGATTATGACGGAGGAACTAGAGGGTTAGGGTTGCCGCACACGGCTTGGGGAAATCTTGATGTATATCGTGTGCTAGCCCTGCCCCTCTATTTATATGTTGAGCCTTGGGGTCTAAACTTGGAGTAAAAGCCTCCTCCAGGTCGGTTTTGCCCGCACAAGGTCGGTTTGGCCCGCAGGGAAAGAGTCCAACTCGGATCCCTGCAGTACCGCGCACAAGCGGTAGTACCACTCACGAGCGGTAGTACCGCTTGAGCGGTAGTACCGCTTCACCCAAGCGGTAGTACCGCTTATGCGGTAGTACCGCTTCACACAAGCGGTAGTACTGCCTTACCAGCGGTAGTACCGCTTAAGGCAGCAGCAAAACTTCCTTTTGCACTTTCCAATACCTCGTGGGCTTTACCCCTTTGGCTCATATAAAGTGTTGCTGCACCCGAACACTTCGGTAAACATCCGGAACCTCTTCCGGTGAATTCCAGAACCCTTCCGGAGATCAAAACACTATTATCACATATATTAATCTTTACCTCCGGACTCTTCCGGAGACCCTCGTCATGTCCGGGATCTTATCCGGGACTCCGAACAACCTTCGGTCACCAACAAAATAACTCAACTATACTAATCGTCACCAAACGTTAAGCGTGTAGACCCTGCGGGTTCGAGAACTATGTAGACATGACCGAGACACCTCTACGGCCAATAACCAATAGCGGGACCTAGATGCCCATATTGGCTCCTACATATTCTACGAAGATCTTTATCGGTCGAACCTCTATGTCAAGGATTCAGTTAATCCCGTATGCTGTTCCCTTTGTTCTTCGGTATGTTACTTGCCGGAGATTCGATCGTCGGTATCTCTATACCTAGTTCAATCTCGTTACTGGCAAGTCTCTTTACTCGTTCCGTAATACAAGATCCCGTGGCTAACACTTTAGTCACATTGCTTGCAAGGCTCATTGTGATGTTGTATTACCGAGTGGGCCCTGAGATACCTCTCCGTCACACGAAGTAACAAATCCCGGTCTTGATCCATGCCAACCCAACAGACATCCTCGGAGATACCTGTAGAGCATCTTTATAGTCACCCAGTTACGTTGCGACGTTTGATATACACAAGGTACTCCTCCGATGTCAGGGAGTTGCATGATCTCATGGTCATAGGAACAGATACTTGACATGCAGAAAACAATAGCAATAAACTGACACGATCATATGCTACGTTCGTAGTTTGGGTCTTGTCCATCACATCATTCTCCTAATGATGTGATCCCGTTATCAAATGACATCTCATGTCCATGGCTAGGAAACCTTCACCATCTTTTGATCAACGAGCTAGTTAACTAGAGGCTTACTAGGGACACAGTGTTGTCTATGTATCCACACATGTATTTGAGTTTCCAATCAATACAATTATAGCATGGATAATAAACGATTATCATGAACAAGGAAATATAATAATAACTAATTTATTATTGCCTCTAGGGCATATTTCCAACACTAATGTGTGCCTTGCCACGTGTCTGGCAAAGGGGGTACAAGAGTGATCCAGGAGTGGATCACTGGACAGCGGTCAAAATTATCCTTAGTAACTAAAGGACTAAGGAAATGTTTCTCGATTATGGAGGTGATAAAGAGTTCTTCGTAAAGGGTTACGTCGATGCAAGCTTTGACACCAATCTGGATATCTCTGAGTAGCAAACCGGATACGTATAATGGAGCAGTCATTTGGAATAGCTCCAAGTAAAGCGTGATAGCAGCATCTACAGTATGACATAAGGATTTGCAAAGTACACATGGGTCTGAATATTGCAGACCCATTGACTAAAATTCTCTCTCACGAGCAAAACATGATCACACCTTAGAACTCTTTGAGTGTTAATCACATGGTGATGTGAACTAGATTATTGACTCTAGTGAACTCTTGGGTGTTAATCACATGGCGATGTGAACTAGATTATTTACTCTAGTGCAAGTGGGAGACTGATGGAAATATGCCCTAGAGGCAATAATAAAGTTGTTATTATTTTATATTTCCTTGTTCATGATAAAGGTTTATTATTCATGCTAGAATTGTATTGACCGGAAACTTAAATACATGTGTGAATACATAAACAAATACCGTGTCCCTAGTGAGCCTCTACTAGACTAGCTCGTTGATCAAAGATGGTTAAGGTTTCCTAACCATAGACATGAGTTGTCATTTTATAACGGGATCACATCATTAGGAGAATGATGTGATGGACAAGACCCATCTGTTAGCTTAGCATATGATCGTTCTGTTTATTGCTACTGCTTTCTTGAATGTCAAATACATGTTCCTCCGACCATGAGATCGTGCAACTCCCGGATACCGGAGGAATACCTTGTGTGCTATCAAACGTCACAACGTAACTGGGTGATCATAAATATGCTCTACAGGTATCTCCGAAGGTGTCTGTTGAGTTGGCATGGATCGAGACTGGGATTTTTTACTCCGTGTTTCGGAGAGGTATCTCTGGGCCCTCTCGGTAATGCACATCATAAGAAGCTTGCAAGCAAAGTGACTAAGGAGTTAGTTACGGGATGATGTATTACGGAACGAGTAAAGAGACTTGCCGGTAACGAGATTGAGCTAGGTATGGAGATACCGACGATCGAATCTCGGGCAAGTAACATACCGACGGACAAAGGGAATTACGTATGTTGTCATTGCGGTTCAACCGATAAGATCTTCGTGGAATATGTAGGAACCAATATGAGCATCCAGGTTCCGCTATTGGTTATTGACCGAAGAGGCGTCTCAGTCATGTCTACATCATTCCCGAACCCGTAGGGTCCGCACGCTTAACGTTCGTTGACGATATAGTGTTATATGAGTTATGTGAATTGGTAACCGAATATTGTTCGGAGTCCCGGATGAGATCCTGGACGTCACGAGGAGTCTCAGAATGGTTGAGAGGTAAAGATTTATATATGGGAAGTCATATTTTGGGTTCCGGAAAAAGGTGTAGTTTTTTCGGTATTGTACCGGGAAGCTTCCAGAAGGTTCTGGAGGATTCCGGAGGGGTCCGGAAGTCCACAAGTGGGTCCACCACGTCCCAAGGGCTGGCATGGGCTAAGGGGAGGCGCCCTGGCCTTATTGGGCCAGGCGCACCAAGTACTCAAAAGCCCACGCAGCTAGGGAAGGAAAAAAGGAGAGTCCTAGTAGGAATAGGATTGGACTTTAGAGTCCAAGTCCACTTGTGTACTATTCACATGGTACTGTTCACGTGGTACTATTCGCGTGGTACTGTTCACGTGGCACTATTCCTTCTACTCCAAGCCCCTACACATATATAAATAGAGGAGAGGGGGCGCCCCAAACAAGACACAACATTGTCTTAGCCGTGTGCGGCGCCCCCCTCCACAGTTCCGTCCCTCGGTCATATTTTCGCAGTGCTTGGGCGAAGCCCTGCGGAGATAGCATCACCATCACCGTCACCACGCCGTTGTGCTGCCGGAACTCATCCACTACCTCGCCATCTTGCTGGATCAAGAAGTCGAGGACGTCACCGAGCTGAACGTGTGCTGAACGCGGAGGTGCCGTACGTTCGGTACTCGGTCGGTTGGATCGTGAAGTTGTTCGACGACATCAACCGCGTTGTTCTAACGCTTCCGCTTACGGTCTACGAGGGTACGTAGACACAATCCCCCTCTCGTAGCTATGCATCTCCATGGATAGATCTTGCGTGTGCGTAGAATTTTTTTTGTTTTCCATGCAACGTTCCCCAACACCCGGGACATCGTCGATTTCTTCCGACTAGGCATCCCTTAAGAAAGAAAGGCAAACATTTCAAAGGTGAGGCAGATCACCGGAAGAAGCCTGCCCACCGTACTGGTGATGATATATTTGATATGGTCAAGGATTTAAAAGTAATCTTTGGAAAGGGTCCTGGCGGACAATCTGTTCCGAATGACGCTAACGGACACGCACCCATGTGGAAGAAGAAATCTATATTTTGGGAGCTACCCTATTGGAAAGTCCTAGAGGTTCGCTCTGCAATCGACGTGATGCACGTGACGAAGAATCTTTGCGTGAACCTGCTAGGCTTCTTGGGCGTGTATGGAAAGACAAAAGATACACCGGAGGCACAGGAGGACCAGCAACGTATGAACGAAAAAGACGGCATGCATCCAAAGCAGTATCAAGGTCCTGCCAGCTACGCTCTTACCAAAGCAGAGAAGGAAATCTTTTTTGAATGCCTGAGCAGTATCAAGGTCACGTCTGGCTTCTCGTCGAATATAAAGGGAATAATAAATATGGCAGAGAAAAAATTCCAAAACCTAAAGTCTCATGACTGCCACGTGATTATGACGCAATTGCTTCCGGTTGCATTGAGGGGGCTTCTACCAGAAAATGTTCGATTAGCCATTGTGAAGCTATGTGCATTCCTCAATGCAATTTCTCAGAAGGTAATCGATCCAGAAATCCTACCAAGGTTACAGAATGATTTGGTCCAATGTCTTGTCAGTTTTGAGTTGGTGTTCCCACCATCCTTCTTCAATATTATGACGCACGTCCTAATTCACCTAGTCGAAGAGATTGCCATTCTGGGTCCTGTATTTCTACACAATATGCTCCCCTTTGAGAGGTTCATGGGAGTCTTAAAGAAATATGTTCATAACCGTGCTAGGCCAGAAGGAAGCATCTCCAAGGGCCATGAAACAGAGGAGGTTATTGAGTTTTGTGTTGACTTTATTCCTGACCTTAAGCCGATTGGTGTTCCTCAATCGCGGCATGAGGGGAGACTGAGTGGAAAAGGCACGCTAGGAAAGAATTCAGTAATATGTAGGGACGGGCATTCTTTCACTCAAGCACACTACGCAGTTCTACAAAGTTCTACCTTGGTGGCCCCGTATATCGAGGAACACATGGATATTGTACGCTCCAAGAACCCGGGGCGGTCTGACGACTGGATTACACGTGCACACATGGCGACTTTCGGCGGTTGGTTGCAAACACATCTCACGAATAACACCACTGTTGGAGATCAGCTGTACTTGTTGGCCAGGACACCATCTTCGACTGTATTGACTTTCCAAGGGTACAAGATAAATGGGAATACATTTTACACGATCGCCCAAGATAAAAAGGGCACCAACCAAAATAGTGGTGTCCGCTTTGATGCAACAAACACCAATAGGGAAAAGGACACATATTATGGTTACATAGAGGAGATATGGGAACTTGACTATGGACCTTCTTTTAAGGTCCCTTTGTTTCGGTGCAAATGGGTCAATCTGACAGGAGGCGGGGTAAAGGTAGACCCGCAGTATGGAATGACAACAATGGATCTCAACAATCTTGGGTACACAGACGAACCATTCGTCCTAGCCAATGATGTGGCGTAGGTTTTCTATGTGAAGGACATGTCTACCAAACCGACAAAAAAAGATAAGGAAGCGAATACATCATACGATGAGCCAAAGCATCACATAGTTCTTTCAGGGAAAAGAAACATCGTGGGAGTGGAGGACAAGACAGACATGTCAGAAGATTATGAAAAGTTTGATGAAATTCCTTCCTTCACAGTGAAGACTGACCCAAGCATCCTGTTAAATGATGAAGATTCTCCATGGTTACGGCGCAATCATAAGCAAGGGACACATGCGAAGAAAAAGTTTTATACCCCAAGATCCCACTCTGGGATGTGACCGGCTTCACCGTCATCACTTTCTCTCTAGTGAGTTTCCGGACTTATAGCTGGAAAGTCCCACTTCGGACAAACCAGAGGGAATCTTTGTAAGAGTTAGGGTATATATGTGTTTTGGCATTTGAAACATGATTTTTGAATAATTATTTATTAAGTTATGAATTTTCAATTATTCCTATCCTTTTAGTATTTTAATTATGCAGAGGAGTTAATCAATGCAATTATGTCCAAACAAAATATGAATGTCTTCTGAGCATTCCAGATAAGCCGCTTGAGGTTGACAGGCATAGGCCATACAACCTCACCAGTTGTAGTGATTTCAGTCCCAAGTTTTGCAAGATTCCACCCCTAGCTATCACCGGTCATGCCCCTTGTTTTGACCGCATTTTGAAATTGGCATAAACAATTCAAAAAACAGTCACGTATTTTTCTGATTTGTAATTATTTCACTATGTATTTTGCAAGGTTGATCATACGCGGTTAGTCCCGGTTGGTGGCTCCATATAAAATAACAAGGTTAATATAGACATGGCTTAAACGTCTTGACATAGATGAATACAGCAGAAGCATCGAAGATGATAAGAGAGAAACGTTGTATGACATAAAGTTGGAGCTACTGTGTGGTTTCTCTGATCGGAGGACCCCTTATGCCGAGCCAAGTCCAGATGAGTAGTTCTGGTTGCTTTCTGGTGAAACTGAGGACAACATATCAGATGGTAGGATTGTTCAAGTAACTGTTCAACATATACAAGATAACCGAATAATTTGCACCTTTGATTCTGGGTTGGAAGCCATAGTTATGGGAGACAACTATTCTGATGATGGCTTTGATCTAGAATCACTGGTCTGAACATATGGTCAAAGTGAACTTGACTGGTATTAGTTGCTGAAGATTTATATCGCTCTCAGAAATAACTTGATAGAACTATTTGTCACTCTCTGATGAAAATCTATATAATCAAACATTGCATTCATATAAGCATTCACTCTAGCAAGCATTCTAGCAATCAAAATACAATCAATGAATAAAGCAATAAAGAAAACAATAAGAAAAAGCAAATAGAAAGCAAAACAAAACTTTAAGGAAATCCAAATAAAAACTCCTAAGGGAACTGTAGGACTTAACTACAAATAACAAAAATAGTTTTTGTCCTAAATAAAACTTAGCAGCAAAGAAAAATACTAAACTAATAACTTAACAGAAAAGAAAATATAACATTATTAGGTTAACAAAAAGTATTTTATAATATTCTTCAATAGCAAAAAGAATCAACTAAAAAGCTTTTATAAAACTCTAGTTATGATCAAAATAATATTAACTTAGAATTAAATAAAAAAATTCAACTAATAATACAAATTGTTTCTGATCTAAAGTAAAGTTAATAGAAAGTAAAATTTATCCAACTAAAATTTTCATAAAGTATTTTTTGTTAAAAACTTTAATAACAAAAAGAATTAAATCAAAACTAGGCATGTATGCTACTGTTTTTGAATCTGTTTAAAATAGCTTTAGTCCCGGTTGGTGGCTCCAACCGGGACTAAAGGCCTAACCTTCGTGCCCTTTTGGCCGCGGCCAAAAATAGCTTTAGTCCCGGTTGGTGGCTCCAACCGGGACTAAAGGCCTAACCTTCGCGCCCTTTCGGCCGCGGCCAAAAATAGCTTTAGTCCCGGTTGGTGGCTCCAACCGGGACTAAAGGCCTACCTTTAGTCCCGGTTGGAGCCACCAACCGGGACTAAACACCCTTTCGTCCTGGTTGGTGGATCCAACCAGGACTAACGGCCTCGCGGTATTTAACCGCCCCCTTCTCCCTCCCCCAATCTTCCTCCATTCATGCCGCGCACACCGCCGCCTACCTGCACCCGCGCCGCCACGCTCAACGCCGCCGTCGACGCGCCGACCCCGTCCCGCCCCCGCGCTCACCTGCTCGGCCCCGGGCGCGGCTGCCGTCCCGCCCCTGCTAGGCCCTCCACCGGGCGCGCCGGCCCCCCTTGGTGCCCCTCCCTCGTGCCGATCGGCCCTCCTCCGTGTGCGGCTGCCCTCCCCCGCGCGCACCCTCTCCGGCTCGCCCTCGCCCAGTTCTTCCTCGCCGGCCCATCCCACGGTGAGCCAATCCCTCTCCCTCTCTGTAGGTTTAGGTTTATTTTTTTAATTTTTTTTGATAGATATGTATAGATGGATGTATGTTGCATAGATGGATGGTTAGATGGATAGATGCATCATGGATCTGGTTAGATTGATGGTTCATTTGATGCATTTGGTTTCATTTTCAAAAATGCAAAAAAAAATGGATAGATGGATCGATCCAATTTTTTAATAGGTTTTGTGTAGTTCCTTTTGTTGTTAGATAGACAGATAGATGGATGGATGAAATGGAATAGGGAAAAATGTCACGAATTTGTTTTTGACACTTGAGTGGTTACTTCATCGTGATAATATTGCTATGGATAAAGTGCATTATGATGATCTTGTTGGAAAAATGTGAAGAAAAAAAATTGACACTCGAGAAAATTTAGGATTTGAAATTTGATGATGATCTTGCTATCGATAATGTGAATTGTCAAATAATGTGACACCTGAGTGGTAACTTGATCATACTTAATAGTTCCTGGTTCTATGTTTTTTAAACTTGTGTTGCTCTGTTAGTTCCCCACCTGGCATTATTTTCATGTCATTATCATTTTGTCATCAAACATTGCTATGTGAGATGTGATGGTCTAAATTTTTTACTCCATGGAATTTATAGGCTTTCTAGTGTGGCATCTCCCTGGAGTGATTGTCGTCGGAGCTGTTGGTCCCCGATCATCCCTCCGCTATTCGACTACTTCCTCTACAGTCAAGGGTGAGCTACAAATTCATCTCCTCCTTTGATTTTTTTCATGTCACTAGATTACATTTTCACGTCATATCACGTAACCTAGGCGTCTCCTCCTCTTTTGCATAAGGTTCAGCTTCCCTTATCTGAAATGCAATCTCTGATCCGACTGTGCTAATTTGCACATCTTTTCCCTGAAGCTCCTATTGCAACTAAAGAACAATACCCTTCATCTAAAAAAATGGTTATCTACATTTTACAGTATATGCTTGTGGTTGTATTATTGTATTTAACACTCTGTAACTGCATTTTCTTAGGACTCCATTTTTTCCACTGTGGTGGGCGGTCGCCGATTCGCAATAGGCGGACCAGTCGTGCAACATCGTTGGTGGTCCTCAGTGTTACGTTGGTGGTCCCCGCGCCGCTCCTCGACGTCCACGCGCCGCCCGAGCCCACCGCTCCTCCACGCGCGCCCTAGGTAACATTTCATAAAAAGTTTACATCATAAAAAATGTTTGTGTAATTCTATAAATATATGTTTCATAACTGAAAGATCGTGGATGTCGCCTAGAGGGGGGGGGGGTGAATAGGCGCTTTAAAATAATTATGGTTTAGGCTTGAACAAATGCGGAATAAAACTAGCGTTTAATTTGTCAAGCACAAAACCTAAATCGACTAGACTCACCTATGTGCACCAACAACTTATGCTAAGCAAGATAAACAACTAAGTGATAGCAAGATATATAACTAGAAACAATATGGCTATCACAAAGTAAAGTGCATAAGTAAAGGGCTCGGGTAAGAGATAACCGAGGCACGCGGAGAAGACGATGTATCCCGAAGTTCACACCCTTGCGGATGCTAATCTCCGTTAGAGCGGTGTGGAGGCACAATGCTCCCCAACAATGCCACTAGGGCCACCGTATTCTCCTCACGCCCTCGCACAATGCAAGGTGCTGTGATTCCACTAAGGGACCCTTGAGGGCGGTCACCGAACCCGTACAAATGGCAACCCTTGAGGGCGGTCACCGAACCCGTACACTTTGGCAACCCTTGGGGGCGGTCACCGGTACCCGTCAAATTGCTCGGGGCGATCTCCACAACCTAATTGGAGACCCCGACGCTTGCCCGGAGCTTTACACCACAATGATTGAGCTCCGAGCCACCACCAAGCCTTCTAGGGCGCCAAGGCACCCAAGAGGAACAAGCTCTAGGGTGCTCAAACACCCAAGAGTAATAAGCTTCTCAACTACTGACGGAGAACTCAAACCGATGCAACTAATGCAATGGCAAGAACACACGAAGTGCTCAAGTCCCTCTCTCTCAAATCCCACCAAAGCAACAAAGCTATGGAGGAAAGTGAGAGGAAGAACAAGGAGAACGCCAAGAACTCCAAGATCTAGATCCACAAGGTTTCCCTCACATAGAGGAGAAAGTGATTGGTGGAAAGATGGATCTAGATCTCCTCTCTCTATTCCCTCAAGAAGGAGCAAGAATCATTGGAGGGATTGAGAGTTAGCAAGCTCAAGAAGATAAGCAATGGGGGGCAAAAACGAGCTCAAAGGATAAGATAACCGTTGGGGAAGAAGACCCCTTTTATAGCCCCCTCCAAATCGAACTGTTACCTGTGCTGGACGTACTCAAGCGGTACCTCCAAGGAGCGGTACTACCGCTTAGAGGAGTACTACCAGCCGAAGCCAGTGAGTACAGTAAGCACAGGAGCGCGGTAGTGCCGCACGAAGCGGTACTACCACACCCACAAGCGGTACTACCGCAAAGGTTCGCAGAACAGCTCAGAAACGAGGTAGTGGAGCGGTACTACCGCCGCAAGCGGTACTACCGCCGCAAGCGGTACTACCGCCCAACAGCCGCTCAACTACCGCTAAGGAAAAACAGGATACCAGTAGAATTTCAACAAGTGGTACTGGAAGCGGTAGTAGAAAGCGGAAGTACCGCATAGCGGCACTACCGTGCTACTACCATGCTACTACCGCTTACCAAAAACAGGATACCAGAAGAAAATCCCACAAGCAGTACTCGCTGCGGTAGACCACAGCGGTACTACCGCATAAGCGGTACTACCGTGGTACCGAGCGGTACTACTGCTTGGGTGACAAGAAAACTGCCCAGAGACTGAAACTGCCATAACTTCTGCAAATGAGCTCCGAATTGAGCAAACTCAAGCTTTTGGATAGATAACGACAAGCACTATCCAACAGCGACTGGTTATAATAAGAAGTGGTAGGGGAGATATGCCTAACATATAGAGATGAGAAACCTCTATGAATGAAGAACCGGCATAAACTCCAACATCGAAAACATCATAGAAGATGCATATATGAACTCCGTTTTCGATGAACTCGAGCTTGTCATAAAGATGACCATAAGCTCAAAAACTCACAAAGAGAAACACCAAACACGAACCAAGAAAGATGATGCAAGGATGCAATGGTTTGAGCTCTCTACGAAGATACGATAAAGCTACTCACTTGAGAGCCCCCCTTGATAGTACGGCTATCGATCCTATAACCCGGTCTCCCAACTACTACCATGAGACCGGTAAAATAGAAAACCTATCAAGGGCAAACCTTTGCCTTGCGCATAGTCCACTTGAGCTAGATGATGACGATCTTGACCTCCTCAAGTTGGACCACCTTTCTTGATTGCGCCGGCTCAATGAAGACAAGTAGATTGCTCCCCCATACTCCACTATGGGTGAGCCACTCTTCGGCACATCTTCACAAGTCCATTGTCACCACAATGGACGGCAAGCTTCAAGCGTGTGATCTCTTCGTGATGCTCCACTTGAACTTGCACACCGCAATCTTGATGACGATCATCACTTGATGTCATCCTCCATGGGTTGAATGAGATCTTCCTCTTGACGCAAGCCCATGGAAACATACCTAACCCCACATAGAACTCTCGCATAGAACATGGGTTAGTACACAAAGCGTAATGGACAATGCTTACCATACCGTGAGATCACTTGATCCCACTCGGTACATCTTCTACGCTTTGTGTGTTGATCAACTTGAATCACTCTTCATATTTAGTCTTGATCAACCTTGAATCTTTCCAACTCTCTTCATTAGGATGATGTCTTGAAGGTAAACATGAATGTTCACACAAACTTCTTCTTCAAGACATGCTTGCAATAGGCTCAACACTCACATGACCAATCTTTGGATAAATCCTTGAATAGCACCTTGGTCAACACACATTCTTCTTCTAATAACCTTGAAACCAACAAATGGTCTTCAAGCAATGCCTATGGACAAACCCTTCAAATATAACTCAAGGCAACCAATAGTCCATAGAGATTGTCATCAATTACCAAAACCAAACATGGGGGCAGCACATGTTCTTTCAATAACATTTAAAAAACGAATGCTACATTTAAAAAACAAAAATGTGAATAAAAATTGGTATTAAAACATATATTATAAAAAATGTGAATCGTGTATTTGATAGGTGTATAAAAAATATAGACATGTGGTGAGAGAAAAAAATAAAAATTAAAGAAATCTGATGCAAACAATGAAATAAAGGCGAGCCGGAGCAACGTCTCACAATGAACGAGAAATAGACCTGATTTGTTTTCATAGGAATTTGTTCTCGGCGACGATGCCCGGCCCGCATTCTCGTCGTCGACTCGGCGACGACAACCAGTTTGAGAGGCGCCATGTCCGGGACTGGGCTCCGCCGGGCTGGCACTGGGAGGTGCTACCTTCCGGGGTGCGCAGCTTGGTGAGGAATCGGGGTCTCGTCATCGACCCGGATCTTCTTTGGTGGCGGTCGTGTGGGCCACTATAGGTGCAGAGGGAGCTGGCCCCCGAGGAGGTGGTACGTCGCCGTGTCAGGGAGGAGGACGAGCACGTCCGTCGCAACATGGTTACGTTGGACGCCAGGTTCTCCAATACCTGGCAGTTTCTTCAGGGATCTCACCCGAGCTATGATCCTGTGATGGTTCCTTCTCTTTGGGTGTTCACCGCCCGCGGCTCAGGAACCGCGAGTCGACGTCCAGTTTGATTGGGCGAGATGTATTAGTGATATTATGTGATATTATTGTTGCATTAACTGGATTATTCGAGATGTATTAGTGATATTATTTGATAATATTATTGTTGCAACTGGATTATTCGAGATGTATTAGTGATATTATGTGAATTTGTTTTAATAATGTGATTTTTTAATCGAGATGCAAATAGACATGGAAATGTGAATTTGTTTTAATAATTTGTTTATAGCATTGAAATAACTTGCAAGTCTTTGCAGAAACTATGGAACACGACAGAGACGAAGAACAAGAAGACATGTTGGGGGAAATAATCTGCGACGGAGATGATATCATCTCACAGTTTCTGAACGACTGCGATGAGGGAATGGAAGGAGAAGATGACGGCTCCGGTGAGGGAATGGAGGGAGAAGATGACGGCTCCGGTGTTGGAACCTTAATTATTACAAAGTCCGACGAGGTATATTAATTAAGCCTCTGCTGACTAGATGTATTAATTGATTTGTATATACATATATTAACGCTTCTTTCTTATTTTAGCCCTCTGGATCGATCCAATCTTCTATAAAGAAATGAGGCCCAAAAAAAAGGTTGGGCGATAATGAAAGGTTCAAGATCGAAGAAGTCGCTGAAGATGGCAAACCGATTGGTCCCGCGCAGAACGCAAAAGCATTTGTAAGTCAGTGCGGAGTTATTGTTAGGGACAGCATCCCGATCACCATTCAAGAATGGAATAAGCCAAAGGCGGATGGAGTTACTTATGTCGATGATAGATCCAAAGAAATGCTTTGGAATACGCTCATGACAAATTTCATCCTACCGCCAGAGGTGGATCCAAATAACAAAGTTATAGAGCGAAAAGTCAAGGCGTGGACTCTTAAGAAGATGGCTGCACAATTCTGCAACTGGAAGAAAAGATTGCACCAAGACTATGTCCTTGAAAACAAGACTCCAACATTCACCGGAGCATATGAGAAGATAAAAGATCACTGGGACGCATTTGTGGAGTACAAGACATCGGATGAAACTAAGAAAAGGTCAAAAATAAATAAGCAAAATGCTGCAAAGAAGGAATATCACCATGTTATGGGGTCAGGTGGCTACAAGGTTGCCAGGCCTAAGTGGGAGAAAACTGAGAACGACCTGATTGATAAAGGGATCGATCCAGAGACATTGGAGTGGGCTGAACGGGCAAAGGCTTGGTTCTACGAGCATGGGGGAAAGTTGGAACCGGAAACAGGGAAGTGTATTTTTACAAAAGATCAACTTGCAACACCCCTCAAAGCCCTTAAAGCTGCAATGAAGGATGTGCAGGATGGGAAGTTCAATCCCGACAGAGAGAACGACGAGCTGACATGCGCCCTCGGGAATGCTGAACACAGTGGACGAACACGTGGCACATCAGGCTCCGTTCCATGGAAGATTGGGTTTCCCGACTGCAGTGACACTTATAGAAGCCGAGGGAGAAAAAAGAAACAGCATGCAGACCGGCTGCAGCAGACAGAAGAAAAATTAGCGTGGCAGCAGAAGCAAATAGAGGCACTTACCAGCCAGCAAGCTACCGGCCCATCTCAGCGGCACGAGAATCCTGCATTCGATACTGCCGGCCCACCATCTCAGCGGAAAAGCAGCGTGGCTTCCACGGAGCTCGTTCGGCCCATAGATGATATCACGGCTCCTCGCTACCCCGTGGATGATATCACGCAGAGGGAAAATTGTGAGCTACATGTGAAATGCATGAACATATCCGTGAAGGTGGCGGTCAGCTTTGCCTTACCTCCTGTACGTAATGGAACTTACCATTGCTCTCCGATTCCAGATGGCTATGCTGTTGTCGGGGTGGATGAAGTTATCAAGGGATTTGAGCAGCTGGAGCTTGACTTCCCTACAGGTGAAGGGGAGACTGAACTGGGAGATGCCAGAAAAAGTACCATTCTATGGAAAAAGGAACACATCGTGCTTCCACATTGGACGCCAAGGCTATCGACTCCTCAGAGTAGCAATCCAGCTCTATCTCCGCCGCCTCAGCCGTCTCTGCCGCATCAGCAGACTCCGCCGCCTCCGCCGCCTCAGCCCCGGGTGGATATACGGAAGAGAACCGCCGCTCCGGCGGCTAGTACTACAACTGCGAAGAAATCCAGAGCAGGTTCAAGGAACAATGTCAAGGAGGCTCCTGCCAAGTTACCATACGAACTGACTGATGAGGAAACCAAGAAGGTCGTGGATGCCGATGTGAAACGCCAGCTTGCACCGAAACGGCCCGAGCCAAAGGAGAAAATAGATCCGACAAAAGCGAAGCAGTTTCTGGAAAACCTTACGCGACCACCGCCTTCGCTGCCATCAAACTATGACCGCTCTATTATGAAGTCACATAAAGAACATCGGCAGCGGTCGGGAAGTAGTAGTGCAAGGGGGAAAACAATTCCCCAGCTCGGAGAACAGAAAAACCAATCGTGCCCCCCGCTCAAAGTGTTTTCCGATATCGATTATGTTCCGGAGGTAGCGGCCCGTGATCTTGGTTTCACTCTTGGTCAATACTTAGGCGACGTAGAGTTCCCCACGGCTGATTTAGCATACAGATACCAGCACGGGAAGCCTCTCGTCAGACCTGAGGAGGTCCGGCTTCTACCAACACAAATGCGAAGATTGCATGAGTGGTACACGGAAGCCTCAAAGGAAGGGAGCAACTGGCTCATGGTGGGAATTAGAGATGAGCATTACTTCAGTGGAAATGAGGAGATAAACATTGAATTTGAAGAATTATTTCAGTTATACAATCAAGATGCCATCGACAAATCTATCGTCAGTTGCTATTGTCTGTAAGTATTATTTCTGTAATTAAGTCTCTAGCTCAGCTTGTTCATTGCATGTATAATTATCCTCACTATATTATGCAGACTAAAGATTCTCGAATGCAAAAGAGGATAAATCTATGACATTGGGTTTATTAACCCAAATAACATACATGAATAAAAGGTAAAAAAACCACGCCAAGGACACAGAGGATAACTTGCTAACGGCGTTAATTAAACAACAAACCAGAAGGGAAATACTATTTCCTTACAACTTCAGGTGAGTGTTACTGTCTTGTACATTCTGTTTCGCTTACTCGATGTTAAGTGTAATTGATGAGTTATGCGTGCGTAGGTTCCACTTTATTCTGCTAGTCATTCAGATTGACGCATGAGTAGTACTTGTCATGGACTCGAAACGTAAAGACCCTAAGATGTGGGCGGACCTGAGTGAACTGCTCCAGAGGTAATTTCAATCATTATCGCACTATATCGGCAACTTTCGTTCATTTCCTGATATCAAGTAATTAATAACTCCTTTATTCATTTTCTTTGCCGGGCAGGGTTTGGAAACGGTTCACCAAGAAGGTTAGGGGTGAATGGAAAAAGGAGCTGCAATTTCAACAACTCAATGTAAGTAGTACTAGCTAGGTCCGCGCATCTCTTTGATTCTAGTTTCAATACCATTATCATGCTTGATTATTATTTTGATTGAACTCTATTCTCGTAAAGTGCTTGAGGCAGGGAGACGAGAATAATTTATGTGGATACTACGTTTGCGAGTTCATTCGCCAGACGACCTGTGAGAAGGGTAGAATTTTAGAAAAACATGAAGTACGTAAATAATATTCACAATTTTATTTTATTACCATCAATTGTGTTGAGTTTCATTCATATATATTGACCCCTTCTTTAAATTAGATCGAACGGATGCGTGACGATCTCCTACCAAAGGATCGCGTAAAGGCAATTCAAGAGCAATTGGCGGGATTCTTACTTGAAGATGTCATATCTAAAACCGGAGAATACCATCGGGAATTGGTAGGGAATTTTGGTAATTAGATATTAGGGATAGTAAGAGATATTATATTGTATATATGCATGAACATGTACTATATATAGTAGCGTCGAATATATATACGAAAACTTGTTGTTCGACCAAGCACGGAGAAAGAGGTCACTTCTCTATATTCATGACGATGTTGTGTAATGGTTCCTTCATTGCTATATGTAGTAGCGTCGAGTTGAATGGAAAACATAAAATAAAAATGAAAACCCTAAATGAAAAAGAATTAAATGGTAAACACAAAAAGAAAAGGGAAACACAAAATGAAACCCCTAAACCCTCCAAAACCCTAAACCCCAGCGCTTGGCAGCGCCTGACGCGTGGAGGCCTTTAGTCCCGGTTGGTGTTACCAACCGGGACTAAAGGTCCTCCTGCCTGAGCGCTCCATAGCGGCCACGTGGAGCCCTTTTAGTCCCGGTTCGTAACACAACCGGGACTAAAAACGGAGGCCTTTGGTCCCGATTCCTTAGTCCCGGTTGCCCAACCGGGACTAAAGGCCCTTACGAACCGGGACTAATGTCCCATTTTCTACTAGTGAGGGGTTGTTAAATTTGTGTCTTGTCGATCATTTTCTCTAATTGTTCATTATCCTAGCTATATTGGTGCTATTTATTCCGTGTTTTATTCTTCTAGGAAATCTGCAACATGTCAAATTGACCCCTCATGTCATGTTCATATCACGTGGGTGACACGAGCTTTACACATATGACACTGCGGAATATAAATGTAATCATGAAATTCTCTTAAATATTTAAATAATTCCATGTAAGTTAATTTTGACTCCAAATGTGTAAGTTAACTTATGATCAAGTCATTTTACATATTACACATTCATTCATTGGTCAACATCTTTTGATTTTGTTAGCACAGAAAACAGCTATTTACAATACATGCATGGGACGTACATAGTTTTGAACATAATGAAATGTACATATGTACCACATGGTGTATGTGGTAAGCAACCTCAAAACAAACAATATAAAATACATAGTTAATTGGGTGCACATAATTCTTTCAGCACAGCGTAAAATACATATGGATACATACACATGTAAAAAACACAATGGGAGGTGGGCCGAGCAGAACGTTTTCCTTGTTTCCAGAAAAAAGATTGACTTTAGAGCATCTACAGCCGGACTTGGCAAATCCGGCGCGTCCACTGGCACTGACCGGTCATACCTCAAATTCCCTTTCTCACAACCGGACACCTCAATTAGCATACCTCAAATCCATAAAAGTCATGCAACTACGCAAACGATGCATTACACACATCGTCCGGCTACTACATCAGGACATGCCACCGGACTACCAAAATTTGGCATGTTCTACGTACATGCTAGCTATGTAGAAGATCATCCACGACAGCCCTTGCCCTTCCCGGCACCCTTGCCGCCCTTCTCACGGAAGTAGCGGTCGAAAACGCAGTATGGATCGAGCCGGATCTGCTCATCGCCGTAGCTGTCTGACCCGTCGATGTCCTCCTTCTCCTCCTTGGGGGGCAGTCCGGCCATGGAACGAACCGCCCGATTCTGCTCTCGGGCGAGGGCGCGCGTGTTCCTCCGCTGCCGCTTCTTTAAAATGCGGGCGCGGATGGCTTCCTCCTCTGTGGCAGCGCGCGCCGCCGCATCAGCCGCCTCCTGTGACGCCCCTGCTCGACACGTGCACTAATCATACACGCAAACATGCACGCTCGAGATCAGAGACTCACGGGAAGATATCACAACACAACTCTAAACACAATTAAAAGGCATACAAGCTTTATATTACAAGCCAGGGGCCTCGAGGGCTCGAATACATAAGCTCGAGTCATACAAGCATCAGCGGAAGCAAAAGTATCTGAGTACAGACACAAAGTTAAACAAGATGCCTTAAGAAGGCTAGCACAAAAGTAATATCGATCGAAAAGGCAAGGCCTCCTGCCTGGGAGCCTCCGAACTACTCCTGGTCGACTGGCTCAACGTAGTAGTAGTGGCCTCCGGGACTCTCCTGGTAGTCACCTGTGGTGGCGTATGGCTCCTGGACTCCGGCATCTGGTCGCAAGTATCGGGTATGGGGGAAAAAGAATAGCAAAGCAACCGTGAGTACTCATCCAAAGTACTCGCAAGACTGACATCGGATCTATTCTAATATGCATCTGTATCAAAGGAATGGGGCTATATCTTTGGACTGAACTGTAGAATGCCAGAATAGAGGGGGAGAAGCCTAGCCTATCGAAGACTAGCATCTTGAAGCAATCTTGCAGCATTAGAAGAGAGCAGATTAGTATGTTTAAATTAACAAGCATGTTGGAGCAAGCCCAGAGATCCTTCCTCGACTCCCTGCGAGAAAGCGATCCCGGAGCTTACAATTAATTAACATGAATCCAGTTCAAATAGTAGTAATAGATCGGGATACAACACTGAGCGTCCTGTTACCGTGGACACGGCTATTCGAATAGATAACTTCCCTGGAGGGGTGCACTACTGTTACCCAACACGCTCGATTACATCTGGCCGGATACACTTGCTGGGTAATACCCGGCCTCGGGTAATCGACACGAAGCAGCGTCCTACCTAAGCTCAGCAGAGAGGTCAGCACGCCGGTCTAAATCCTAAGCACGAAGGGGTCTTGGGCCATCGCCCTTCGCACTCCTGCACGTTGCGTGACTGGCCGGGGCCCAAGCGCGACTGTGGAAACACCACAGACGTAACCAGCTCACCCCAACAATTAGCCCGCATCTCTAAGCTGTGACGTCTGAAGAGCTTTCGGGAGAAACGTACGACGTAGAGGGTCCCATAACCATTATCCCACGTGGTGGTAGTGCGTATAGGGCCAACGACCCACTCAGATCAAATACCCAAATCCGTTAGGCGTATTTAGTAACTCGCAGAGACGATCAGACTACCTGTCGCTCCGACTTAGTAACACACGGATCACGATCAGGGTGGTCTCCGCCTGCCCTGTCGTTCCGCCACAATAATCTCTCGCGGGTGCCCTCCTGGCAAACCCGACTTCATATTTCCCCGTGGGTACCCCTCGGGGTCGACCCGACTGTAATAAAGGTCAAAGTAATAGTGTGTCCAAGTATCGAGAAGGAATCTGAGGAATCACCCTCGATGGATTCCCACTCGAGGAGTTGCACGACGGTAGCTTTATCGGAGGTGATGAAAGAGGAATCACCCTCGTTAACTCACAACCGGATAGCTATTCTACAGAGGCATCATCGGAAGTGAGATAAGAGGTTTCACCCTCGGCACTCGATGCCAGCTCTGCAGGGACGAGCAACTTAGGGGGTGTGCGGTGTTGTGTTGTTCTCAGCCCGTTCGATCACATTGATCGGGGCACCAGTACTAAAGCGGGGCAACTACAGCAAGGAAGAGGGGCCACGGATGGGTTTTCCATCCAACCTATACTAAGCAGTTTAGGATAACAGGCAGGTATCAATAACGGTTACAAGAACAGGCTATGCATCAGAATAGGATAAAACAAAGCAGTAGCAATTTTCTAATGCAAGTAGTAGGGAGAAGGAATAGGTGATATAGGCATGCGTCAAGGGGGGTTGCTTGCCTGGAAGCTCTGCTGAAAAGGAAGGAGGGTCATCGGGGACGTAGTCGATCACAGGGGCAGCGTCGGTCTCGGGGTCTACCGGAGAGAAGAGGGGGAAAGAAACAATAAATACAAGCAACAAAAGCAATCACAGGTGCATGGCATGGCAGCACGCTATTCGAGGAGTGCCCTAATGCAGTACTACGCAAGTTAGACAGAGCGGGAAACATCTGGAGGTGTTTTACCAGCTCCGGGCATTTATCGGACAGATGAATCGGAGGGGAATGTTCCATGTTCATCATGTTAGAGGGGTGTGGCAGGTATGTGGGTGGCATATTCGGATTCTTCATATTTTTCTGATCGTTTTTCATATATAAATTATTTTCATCTGAGTTACGGTTTATTTTATATGATTTTCAAAGTTTTACTGAATTTCTGGAATTATTTTAATTACTAAATTCGAATTTAAACAGTAGATGAAATTGCTAAGTGCACCCAGTTTTGTACCCAGCCAGCACACACAGTGGCTGACTGGTGGGCCATGTTGACTGAGTCAATAGCCCAGTCAGCAGAGGCTGACAGTGGGCCAGCTGTCCAGTCAGCAGGCTGACTGGACCAGCCTTATCCACTGGAACAGTGGGCCGGGCCCACATGTCATACTCAGCGGGATTAACAGAGATTAATTTTAATTAAACAGAGTTAATTAGAGGTGGGCCCCAGGTGTCATAGATAGGTTAGTTATTAGGTTTTATTTTACTTTTAATTACCCTAATTAGCTACAGTGGGGGCCCGCATGTCAGTGGGGTTTAGGGGATGGGTTAGTGGCTAATGACCTGACGGGTGGGGCCCGCCGGGGTTTGAACGGCGACGCGCGCCGGAACTGCTCCGGCGAGCAGCAGAGACGGCGGCGCTGCTCGGAATCGGCGCATACGCGGCCAAATCGCAAGCCGCGACCACCCAGGCGATCCACGCGACGAGCCGCATCCATCCAGGGCACTAACGCAAGCCGGGGAGGCCGGAGTTGGCGCCGACAGCGAGGTATGGCGGCGGTCGAAGTGTGGTCAAGCAGCAAACGGCGCCAGGGCTCGAAATCGAGCTCGGGCTAAGGGGAAAAGACGCGCGCGTGCTCACTGAGGTGGTCGCCGAGCTCGGTGAGGCGCGAGGTGGTCGGGACGGCGTGGATCGGGCGGCTGAATCGACGGCGGCCGTAGATGAGGGAGACGGCGATGGCGACGGAGATGGGGGCTCCCGACTTGATCCAGAGGGCGAGGACGAGGCGTCCGTGCACGGGGAGGCTGCCGGTCTGCTCGGAACGGTGAGAGGGGAACGGTGACCTCGGCTACGACGGCAATGGCGACGGCGGCTTTCGGTTGCGAGGGGAGAGAGTGAGCGAGCGTGTGAGAGAGGGAAAAGGGGTGGCTAGGGTTCGCGGGGGCCGAGGTGGCCTCCTTATCCAGCGGGAGGACCAGGGGATGGGCGACAGCGCGGCTAATCGGCGATAGACGACGGGCGCGCATGCGGCCGTGCCATGGCCTCTGGCGCGCGAGAGGAAGGGGAAGGCCCTGGCGGGCTGGGCCTTTTCTTTCTGTAGCACTAGAGCCCAGGGGTACAGTGCCCTCTTTCCTTTCTCTTTTTCTTTTTCTGATTTGTTTCTTCTCTTTCTGTTTTGCAAAATACTGGGCCACCAAAACACTTTTGTAAAATATGCAATTGTGCCACATAAATACCTTGCAATATTTAGCACTGCCACAATAAGGTTTGGGATTATTTGAATTCAGTTGGTTTTTGTTTAAATGAAAATGATTTTAAATAGGGCTGCTTAGTTACTGTTTTAGGTTGTTAGAGTCACTTAAATATTCCAATAAATGTTGATCTTATTTTTATAATTGCTTATGGATTATTTGCAAAATTATGAACTATTTTGGTTTTCAAATTTGAACAACTTTTATTTTCACTTTAAATTTGAATTTTAATTTGATTTTGATTTTTGAAATGAGGTATGATGCAATGATGATCAAGCACTGTTCAACTTGATGACTTGGCACGATTAAGAGGTGATCACTGTGCTTAATACCTGGGCATGTCACACCTCCGCCTCCGCCATGTCGGCAGCAAGTCGGGCCTCGACGACCCTCATCCCCTCCTTCCCATGGCACACCGGTCCCGGTAGGACCCATACTCCAGCGGACCGGCGATGGGGAAAGGGAGATTGGAAGGTTCCCGGGAGGACCGCGATGATCCAGCCCCGGAGGATCCGAACACCCGATGCGCCGTCGCAATGGACTCACGCCGGACAGATCCCGCCATCGGTCGGGCGTAGTCCTCCCGAGAGCGGTGGAGTGCAAAGCGGACGGCCATTGCCTCCTCCAACCCGCACGAGACGACACCCCAGTCAACGGATCCGGACTGGTCGGAGTAAGATCTGTTGCCCGCCATGCTGGAGAAGGTCGAAGATCGCCGGATGGGAGCTTGGGTGGCGGAGTGGAGTGGAGGGAAGTAGAGTGGAGTGGCTAGGGTTTCGTCCGAGGAGCGGATGGGGACGAATATATGTGGGGTCAGGTGGGCTGATACGTCTCCAACGTATCTATAATTTTTTATTGTTCCATGCTATTATAGTATCAATCTTGGATGTTTTATATGCAATTATATATCATTTTTTGGGACTAACCTATTAACCTAGTGCCCAGTGCCATTTGCTGTTTTTTGCTTGTTTTTGGCTTTTCAGAAAATCAATATCAAACAGAGTCCAAACGGAGAAAAAACTTTGGATTAATTTTTTCCGTACCAGAAGGGACCCTAGAAGGTTCGGGAGAAGACCAGACGAGTCACGAGGGAGCGACAAGCTCGGGAGGCGCGCCCCCCAGGCTTGTGGGCCCCTCGTGGCACATCTTGACCTAATTACAAGCCTATAAATTCCCATATATTCCCCATATACCAGAAAGTCACCTCGAATAACTTTTCTGCCGTCGCAAGCTTCTGTTCTTCCGCGATCCCATCTGGAGGCCTTTTCCGGCGATCTGCCGGAGGGGGAATCGATCACGGAGGGCTTCTACATCAACCTTGCTGCCCTTCCGATGATGTGTGAGTAGTTTACCACAAACCTACGAGTCCATAGCTAGTAGCTAGATGGCTTCTTCTTTCTCTTTGATCTTCAATACAATGTTCTCCTCGATCTCCTTGGAGTTCTATTCGATGTAATCTTCTTTTGCGGTGTGTTTGTTGGGATCCGATGAATTGTGGGTTTATGATCAGATTATTCATGAGAAATATTTGAGTCTTTTCTAAACTTATTTATGCATGATTGTTATAGCTTTGTATTTCTCTCCGATCTATCCGTTTGGTTTGGCCAACTAGATTGATTTATTTGCAATGGGAGATGTGCTTTCTGATGGGTTCAATCTTGCGGTGCTCTATCCCAGTGACAGAAAGGGACAAGACACGTATTTGTATTGTTGCCATTAAGGATAAAATGATGGGGTTTATTCATATTGCTTGAGTTTACTTTGTCTACATCATGTCATCTTGCTTAAGGCGTTACTCTGTTTTCATTAACTTAATATTCTAGATGCATTCTGAATAGCGGTCGATGGGTGGAGTAATAGTAGTAGATGCAGGTAGGAGTCGGTCTACTTGTCTCGGACGTGATGCCTATATACATGATCATTGTCATGAATCTGTCATAACTATGCGCTTTTCTATCAATTGCCCAACAGTAATTTGTTTACCCACTGTATGCTATGTGTTCGAGAGAGAAGCCTCTAGTGAAAACTATGGCCCCGGGGTCTTTTATCCATCATATATAAAATCCAAAAATACGTTGCTGCAATTTTATTTCCTTTATTTAGTTTTGCAATGTATTTATCTATCTATCATTATCAGAATTAATCCTTACAAGTAACCGTCAAGGGGATTGACAACCCTCTTGTTTGCGTTGGGTGCAAGTATTTGTTTTTATGTGTGTAGGTGCTGCTAATGAGGTTCTGTGTGGTTCCCTTACTGGATTGATAATCTTGGTTCTTAACTGAGGAAAATACTTATCTCTACTGTACTGCATCATCCTCTGCTCTTCGAGAAAATCCCAACGCAGCTCACAAGTAGCACGAGCTAGCGTGGGCTGGGTCCGACGTGATGGACGCGCCCGGTCACGCCCGGGCCTCACCATATCCGTCCCATATTTGGGTTGGATATGAGGGGTGCCGGTCAGCCCGGACGTTTGAGGCCGGTTTGAGACGCCCGTCTGGGTCGCATTTTTTTGACCGGTCAATGACCAGTCCGTTCGCGCGGGCGTATGAGTGGGGTTTGAGGCGCCCGGCTGTAGATGCTCTTAGTATATAGCCTTGTGTCTTTCGTCTTGTACTTTAGATGAAGCAAGGGATATTTTTTTTTCTATCGGTCTCTCCCATGGCTTGTACTGTTGTACAGATTTCTGTGGAGATTACCGGAAGCAAGGGAGAGAGCAAGACACGTGAGTCCTCCATCTGATTGAAGACGGTTGGGGCACCACACCTGAGAGGAAGTTGGGGCGGTCCCGATGGGATGCGTCCCTTTCACTCACTCACTTGTTTGTACTATGTAGTGTTGCATTAGACTCAAAATACATCAATATAAAAGTTGGTAACTGAAACAATAAGACAGAGCTATGCAACACATTCAGAGAATGGATCAACCTTAAAAGGAAAAACAGTGACAGCATAGATATTAAGAAGCTTATATGAACGCAAAAGCAATAGTTTTATAGTTTAGATGACTGATTACATACAGTAGTACCCGTGGCTCAAAAGTGACAGAATGGTAGTACTTGCTAATATAAATAACCAACTAATTCAAAAAATACAGCAAGATAGAGGATATGTCAAGAACGAATCAACAAGAGCAGCACATGGAACGGCCGTCAACTGGTTCCTCTGATTGAAGATGAATAGATCGGAAGACCCTCCCCCCCCCCCCCCCCCCCCCAAAAAAAAAAACTGGTTCACCTAATGTGCAACATCCTAATCCATGAGAGCCGTCTCTGCTCCTATGTTTCCTGATGCTAGATCAGTCCCCGCAGAGCCCCTCGCTGGGCAATGGAGATGAACGGCGTCTGACGAGGCAAGAACAGGAAACATGAACATAGGAAGAGGCAGAAGAGAGGAGGAGAGGAGAGGGACCAAATGGCGGTGATACTTACCTTTTATCTACTGATCACCGTATCATTCGTCATCGTCGCCTCCCGCCGCCTCGCCCACCACCACTGATCAGCACCATCTTGCGCCGCACTGTCATATTCATGTCGGTACTCTAATAAAGTGAATTTTCTCCATACAAGGATGTGCTTTTGCAGCTAGCATGCATCTACAAAAGTCCCTATATAGTATATATGATCAAATTTATTCCTCTCCGATGTCCATAATTACCATCTACTCCCTATGTTCCTAAAGCTCTTAAATTCTGACATGAACATGATACTATACTGACGTTTGGTGTAAGTGGTACTGTTTTAGAATGATAAAATAGACTGCTCTTGGTTGTTGTCTCGCACACTTGATTATAACCCACATGATCAATCATTCATTCATTTACTACTTTTGTACTTCTGATCACCCATGCTTTATCGAACTTGTAATTGTCACTTGTATAGCCATATGCTCATATACCATTACCGCTTGTATAGCTATATGCATGTGTTACATTATATTTTCCCTTCCAGAGGTAATCATTGCTTCATATAAAATATTTTATGGTAAACAGAGTAATTTAGTTAGAGTAGTCTTTATTATAGTTTCACTGGGTAAAGAAAAACAAAGGATAAAAAGCATGCTAGAGACAATTCACTCCTATCAAATATCATATTATTTCTTAAACACGACCATATGATTTCAGCATATCTTTTTGGAACAAGCGAGTGGTACTGCACACTTGCTTGAAAGTGTTATAACATACTTCCAGTCCAAAAAAGAGGCATTTTTTCAAAAGCATATACTACTGCAGCAACTCCTACATTATGATGTTGGTCTGAGTGCCAATACAGGAAAGATAACCAATACATGAAAGGACGTTGCCGCGCCCGTCTATTAGGAATATTGTATAATACAACTTCACAATTTTTTGTAGAATCGAAAGAAGTCGCAGAGGTGTGTGTAAGAGTGAAAGTGTTAAGTCCGCCACATAGTGAATTGCATTCCAGCATTTATCTTAGTGGAAGAAAAGAAACCTACTATGTACCAAGCACCAAGTGAGCTTCATATCCAGTATTGATCTTACAGCCAACTACTACAGTCACTTCAACGTGGTGTTCTCTATAAAACAAAATGAGCCTGAGCAGGAACCACTACAGTCACTTCAACGTGGTGTTCTTTATAAAACAAAATGAGCCTGAGCAGGAAATAATCAACCTCGATCATATATGTACAATATACACCTATAGAACTATCGACATGAACTTGTGATAAATTCAAGAAAGCATTGCCATTAATACTATTGGTGGTATTATTTTTGTAGCATGCCAAACATGAAAATGGAGAAGGGGAAAATGCAGGATGTGCAAAGTGCAAAAGTATAATACAAGAGACCTTCATGATGAAAGAGGTAGTAGTTACCCACCAGTACAAAGAAGAAAAAGGGCTGATAATAGGGCAATTGTCTGTACATCTATAGGTCAATAAATTAAAGGAAACACATGTATATACATGGATAAGAAAGCAGTAAAATAATAGGATATTTCTAGAAATAGGATCCAAATTTACCACAGTAATCGAAATACAGATGCAGGATCATAAGTTGCAAAGACCAGAAAAATCACTTTAGAGGATAAATAAGGGTAATTGTAGAAATGGAAGTCTTTGATAATTCAGTTCAGATAGGAGCAATGGTTCATTGAAACAGTACAAAGTCAGAACTGGGAAACACAAAGTCTATCACCCAACTGTGTGATAGTAGTCGCACGCAGATGACATATAATAAGTAAAACGTCCAGAAAGGATGGACGCACGCAGAACATCTCCATTTATTTATTAGCTTCCAAAGTTGATGAGCCAATCTTTGTTCAAGGGAGATGCAGTTTCTCTTTCGAAGCAGAGGTCTTGCTTGTGTCAGTTGCAGACCTGTAAATCGTGAAGTTAGCTATTAATATATATGCGTGTCGAACAATAGAACATTGAACAGGGAATTACGTATAATGTGGCTATTTACCTCTTTTTTTTTGTGCTACTGGAAGCATTTGTGGCAGGTGCATTTTGATCATCCTGTGTCGGTTGGCTGGCTGGCAATGGTGTTTTATGCCCATAAATTTTGGAGACAATTATGTTGGAGTCATGCAGTGAAGAAATATGTAAAGCACTTTATAATTTGAGAGACGACTATACTGGTGTAGTAAGCACGCGACCAATTGCACGAGAGATCAACATATTCTCAGTTCCATTGGTGCTATCATTATAGTCAGTGCTTGTGTTCACCTGTCATTGGAAAAATTCAGAGGTCACAAATATAGTTACTTTTAGTTATAGTAATTAACTTGTTGCCAACAATTATGATAATGACTCGGTAATGTGAAAATTGATTATACAGTGGCCCTAAGTACAAGCCGATTCAGCGACTATACTGAGAGTTCAGAGGATAATAGATGGTCCAGTAACTCTTATGAAAAGTTAGGATAATAGATAGTCTCGTAATTTAGATGAGAAAGCTTACTCAATACATGTTATCTGGAGGTTCTTCTTGTCATAATCCTGGGCTCGAGCAGGCAGATGAACCTTCAAGACATCTGAGATAACTGAAACTATTCCGACAACATCTGTACATTGAATGAGCGAGTTACACTGATAAATGTCAATCTGTACAGATCATGCTCATCTTTCAAACATATGCAATCAATGAAAATGTCAATCAGTGTCCATTTTATGTTACATATGGTCTGTGCAAGTTACACTGATAAACAAAATGAATTATACCTTCGCAATTGCAGTGAGGTTTGAGACTGCCCGGTCTTCTTTTGGTTCCCTGAAAAGGGAAGTGAAAAATAATGTAGAAATGCTCCCAACATACTAAAGAGATCTAGAGGAAGGGTATGATTTATCAACGTGGAAGGAAGAAAGAGACACATGTCGATTTTCTAGTACCTTAATTTATATATCTACATCTGCACCATTTAATTTGTTGACATAACTTACCTTGAAAACATAAAGCCACATACATACAAAGATGTTACTATTTAATAATACATAAGAAATCCAGTTGAGGTTTGTCATTTCGACAAACAATTGATGAGCATGCGACCACATAAATCAATACATTGGAGGAAAGGCAGCAGCAGCGATTTTTTTTTTAATAAACGCCTCATGCCAAGATGAGGTCTGCAGAAATAAATCGAAACTGCATATCTAAAAATGCAAAGTAGCCGGAAAGCTGATGGATGTAGTCATAGAGAAGTTGAACTTGCTCATGTGTTTCATCGTGGCCACACTCATGCCCCATGGCGGTCAGCAAACTCGACCTGATAGAGGAGCTTGTAACTGGACAATGACGATAGAGACTGAATGTAATCAGCAGGTTTGTTGAGAGAAACCAAGCATGTGAGGCTCTTAGGAGGGATAGACAACAGAAGAGGGAACAACCTAGAAACGGTGATGTCGGTGCTCTGGCGCGTGATGTCGATGAGCCCATTGTCATAGTCAACGAGGGAGCAGCGGTCGATCCAGATGTCGGAGGAGCCGGGCTTGATTTGGATGACGTCAACATCATGGCTGCGGCCAGCCTGGAGCCGAAGAAGGCCTTCGTCTCGGCGGCCATAATGCTGAACCGCGTCGTGAAACCGAACAGGATGCCGCCTTGCTCGTTGGATGACGAGGTGGTCCTCACGCCCTGGCGCCGATCTATTCTGGCTCCCCGCCTCGTGCTCCACATGGATCTACGACCATCTTCCTTTCTCCTCGTATCCCTGCTTGACGCCGGCGCCGCTACCGCCACATCCAACATCAATCAGCGGCTGGCGGAGGCCTCCGGTGGGTAGGGTATGGCAGCCGCCATACCTTAATTGTGAGCAAAAAAATATTTATACGTATGTATCTTACGGCTGCGTCGCTAGTTGGTTTTGACCGCTGGTAGTTTTAGGCTAAAAGGAGAGATGGGCCGACGCTTCCAGCTAGTTGGGCTAGGAATTGATCGACCGCCCACGCACGAAGCAGTAACCGGTCGAGACTCGAGACAGGTCGAGCACGCACAACCCAATCAAGACGCACACACACGCGACCAACCACTCCACGTCTGCACCCACTTCTGACTCCACCCGACGGCCGACGCGACGAACCCTAACTAGCGCGGCGGCGGCGGCTGGCCAGGTCGCCAGGACGAGGCAGGCGACTGCGACGGGGCAGCCAACAGCGGCAGCAGACTGGGAGCCTTGAGGGCGGCGGCGGCAAGCGATAGCAGCGCCAGTGGCAGCTCCAGACGGGGCATAGGCGCCTAGCGGTCGATGGCAGTTGAGCAGCGAGCGACGGCCGATGGTGACTGCTATTTATCGCCTCATTGAGTTGGCATTGCTACTGCCGGTAGCGACGGCAACCGTTGAAAGGGCCTTCTCATCAATGGAAATCATCAAGACTGAGTTGCACAGCAAGATGTTCGATGGTTGGCTTAATGACTTGATGGTTTGTTATATTAAGCAAGAGATCTTCAAAAGTATTGATCTTGATAAAATTAAAGAAGATTTTTAGAATGAGGGTAGGGCATTGCCATTGCCCGGGTCTTCTAGACGCCATTGAAAGCTGCATTATCTGTATGTTTTAAGTTGTTTCTCTATTGAAACATGCTTACATTTTCATTGTATTAGGTTTTTCGTTTGTAATGTGTATTGACTCTTCGATTTGCATCAAAAGAATTATTTTCTTAATACTTCGCCACACCTTAAATTTTTTTCGTTCTCTGCCTCTGAATCAGCCGCCGCCATCGCAGGTTTCGCACAGAAATGGGAAGAGCGGATGGGTGGAGCGGCGGCCAAGGGAAGGAGATGGGGGTGAGGCAGGGCAGCAGCGAGCATAGGGGAAAGAGAGGAGGTCAGAAGGTTGCTTGTGGACTTGAGGAAGAGAAAAAGAAATCTGAGTGCGGAGCGCGGAGCGCCCCTCTCCTTGCCTGTTAAGCTTCCGCTGGCTCTTTCTTTTTTCCCTTCTTATTATTCTCCCTAATAAACGCTCAACACGTGGCCCACTCAAAACGAGCAGGAAGAAGCCCTTCTGCCCAATCCACGCGCTCGCTTGGATCCGACGTGGCACCCCTGAGCTTTCGCCCTTACCCCGCACGTTATTGTGTTTGATGGGTCCCATGCTCACTTTCGGTTCACTTCAATTAAAAAAAAATCCTACGACAGATACTGGCGTGCCGCATGCTTCTGCGTCTGTGCATGCGGGAGTCTGGCAAGTGGTACGGCCCAATGCGAATTCCAGGCATTTCAGCCGTAGGTTTTCAAATCCAACGGTACACATGACACCAAGACGTTTTGGAGTTACAGCGAAGCAATGTGAGCCATCCGATTGAAAAAATCCAACGGTTAATACTGAGAGTTATTCATACGCTACAGAGTAGTATAGATTACAAAAAAATTGATTTGCAGAACATAAAATCAATATGGACGGGGGCATATGCCCCCCCCCCCCCCTCCTCGGCGCACTTCACCACGTTGTATTTATTCAATGATTATATATAGTTGAGTACATTATAATCATTTTTTGCATCATATGATCACTTGCTATTATTAGTATAGCAAGCCTTGGACACCTCAAGGTTTTAAAATCGTCGGCGTGATACAGAGGATGTTGCAGTAGACTACTTGTATGCGCACATCAACATGAGCATGATCCAACCTTATAGCATACAAATCGATGGTGAGGTGCAAGCCTGCAGAGTACATGATATAATGCTTGATTTCATCAGATCCAAGGCCGCAGAAGAGAATTTTAATCTTGTAATAGATGGGCCAGAAGTTGTGACAGGGGAACACACAAGGGTCCGTCGAGTCTCCATTTGCTATGATGGTGAAGATGGCGAATAGTGGCAACAATCAATGAGTCTGCACTATCACATGTCCATTCAGTCTTCCTTTTCAGAGCGTCTCTTTCGCCTTCTTTTCTGGTGCTAAAGTATATCCTGAGAGGCTAGACCTCACCGGTATCCATGGATTGTTTCTTTCTACTAAGATATTTAAATATTCATTACATCATAAATTTGACGCTACGTCGAATTGGGGAGCTACGACAATTGGAGACGATGGTAGTTACACTCCATATTGGGAGTCAGATGGACTTAGACATATTCCACGCTTCCATCAGATATTGTGACTTTGCCCCGGTTTCAGGATCTCAGTTGTTCACGTGGTCCTAAAGTGATGTTGCCTGACGGGTGACGGGATTGGAAGGTTGAAATCACTGTGCACCCTGTGAGGTGTTGATTTTCTGGAAAGTTCGGTAAACAATATCAAGGGCCTCGGCGAGCTGACCAACTTGAGGGAACTTCAGATATCTACGAGGAGTCGGATATTAAGTGATGTGGATAACATGCGTGTTGATGACTTGTGCTCTTCCATTGGAAAGCTTTCCAGCAGCCTCTGGAGCCTTAAAATCAATGTCAGCGCATCACACTAATCCCACCTCTCCGTCTTCGGAAGCTCGATCTGTCTTTCTGTGAATACCAAAGAATCCCTCAGTGGATTGCTCACCTCCGCGAGCTCGAGAGTTTATATATTAGTGTGAGGGAGGTGGCTGATGGTCTCAGTATTTTTGCAGGGTTGCCTTCCCTTACCGACTTAGAGCATCTCTAGCAGACCCCGTATAATGCCGACCTGCGAAAAAACGGTTTTGCGGGCCGACGTGGGCTGCGGCCGAGCAAACCCCGCGTAGCCGACCCGTAAAACAGCATATTATGCGAATATGCTGTTTTACGGGTCGGCTACGCGGGGTCTGCTCGGCCGCAGCCCGCGTCGGCCCGCAAAACCTAAAACCCCCGATAAGCGATTCCGACGAATGAGTTCAAATTCGAAGAATAAAACTTAGTTCGCGCGCAAATAAAATCATAGTTTTCAACGACAAACGCAAATGGACTTAATGCAAAAGCAACGACCACGTCCATCATCATCTAGGTCGCTCCGTCGTCGTGATCTTCACTCTGCACCACCGCCGAGTCCATCACCGGCACTTGTTCCAACTCCGGCACCGAAAGCATCGCCGGACGCACTAAAAGCATCAGCGGCACTGGTTCCAACACCTGACGGAAAAACATCACCGGCACCGAAACATCCACCGGCCGCCGCAAGCATCCTCCTCTTCAAGATGTCTCTCCTTGCCAAATCATGCCATTCTTTGGTAATGTCGTCCATGTCATCGCGGTTCAACATCATGATCCTGTTCTCCTCGGCAAGAAGCTTGGCCATGGCTTTGGTCTCATCGGCAAAGACTCTTCTCTCCTCAATTGCCGCCTTGCGCAACCCCTCGTCCTTGAGCAATTGCGACTTCTCTTGCTTCTCTCGTGCTTTCTTCTTGGCCAATTCTTTCTTTGCCTCCAATGTCTTCGCCAACATCAACTCATTTGATTGCACCATGGCATCTATCTTGTCCCGCAAGCTCGATGCCTCGTGTTCCCTCTTGATCTTCTCCCTTGTCTTCTTGTCTCCATTGGGCTTGTTCAAGTTTCGTGGGCCATCATCATCTTCATCATCATCCATGTTCGTAAGTGAACCCCTCTTCGGTGGGGATTCTTTCTCAATCAACTTCCACTTCTCACACTCTTGTAGCAATTCCCAACAATGCTCTAGTTTAAATGATTTGCCTTCGGAAGCTTCCATGTCTTTGTATCTTTGTTGGGCAATTTTCTCCTACACAAAAAAAACAAATGTCAAATGATGCAATCACTTCAACGGCTACAAATGATTTGCACAACTTGGGACGTGAAAACGAACTCACATAGTCGGATTCCACGGTTCCACTTGGAGGTGCATTGCGAACTTGTTCCAAGCAAGCAGCCCAACGGCTACAAATCGGCTTGATCACGTCCCAATGACCTTGGAGTGACCGAAAGGTGCGTGGAATCCTACCGGGATGCCTTGCCATCATGCGGAAGTATTGATCTTCGATCCTTTGCCAATACCTCTTGGCGGTTTGAGATGTGCCGGTGCACGCATCAAGGGACACCGCACTCCAAGCCTTGATCAAAATTTGGTCCTCCAACACCGTGTAGTTCTTCGATCTCGCACTTTTTTTTGCTTGTGCTTGGTCATACGCCCCCTCGTCTATCTCCTCCACCTCATCTTCACCACCGTGACCATCCATGCCATCATCCATTTCATTGTAATCGAAACCAGCGATCGGGGCTTGATCGATGTCGACGGTGTTGGTGTCCAACAAGTTGACGAACTCGGCAGTTGCATCGTTCGAACCGGCGCTACATCGAGTGTAATCAAGTCACGGGCTACCGCAATGGCGAAAAGCGAAGCAACTAGAAGAGATCGAAGAAGCATACCTTCCGGCCATTTCGTCGAACACCTCGCTTGCGGTGGAAGCAGCGCCGTTGTAGGGCATCGACGGGGTATCTCTTGCCGGGGCGGAGGGAGAGGATGAAGTCGCCGGCCTTTTCGTAGGAGCCTTCTTGCGTTTCACGCCCGAAACCTTGCCCTTCTTCTCCGACGGTGGTCGGACAGATCGCGGAGAGGCGGCGGCGCCGGGCGCGTGTGCCTTCTCGGCGGGGCCAGCCGGATTTCCGCCCTGCACGACCACGTTGCCCTGCCGCTTGCGGGCAGGCGCGGTGGTGCCTTGAGCGACGGCGGGGGTGACATGGCCGGCGACGAGATCTGCCGGAGGGGATTGCCCGTGCGCGACATCCACGGTGACGGGGGACGGCTGGGAGCCTTCCATGGCGGCGAAGGATGGCCGGGGAAGATGGGCCGGAGCGGGGAGAGGCGGGGCAATGGCGGCGAAGTGGGTGTGAAGCGGGAACGGCCGCGCGGAAAGTTCCCTCGCGCCAAATCTCGCTGCGGATAGGGGGCGAGCTCGGGTCGGCCTCCCACCCCGTGAATCTAAAGGTTGAGGGCGAACTTTTGCCGCGCCCCGCAAAAAATTTTACAGGCCGCGGCCCGATACGAGGTCTGATCGGGCAGGTTTTTTCGCGCGGACCCGTATTTTGGCGGTTATTATGCGAGTCGGGGCATTATACGGGTCTGCTAGCAGACCCCTTAAAACCGCGACCCGTATACCGCGGATAAGGGCCGAGAAAAACGCGTTTTGAGGGGCGAAATCGGCTGCGGCCGAACAGAGCCCTTAATTGAAACCGTAAATTTTGAAAAAAAGATTTCCCGGGCGAAATGAACATCACAATCCTACACACATAGTTTGATCAACCATACATTGCAAATATATTTTACAACGCGGTGCCGCCCTACCCTAACACTAGCCAAAATCGGAGCTCACCGGAGCTCTCCGGGTGCGGCGGCGGCGCTCAATCCTCGTCGTCGTCGGAGCCAAGATCGATGTAGATCTTGGCTTGCTCCTCGGCTTCGCGGCGCCATCCCGCCTGTTGGTCGTCGAACGCGCGTGCGGCGGCGAGCCCCTGCTCGTAGAGGAGCGCGTTGACCTCCTCGTCCCACCGGCGACGCACCTCCTCCTCCTCGTGCTCATGCGCAGTGCGCGCGGCAAGCGCCGCTTCGAAGGCGTCCGCCTCGGGCCCGACGAGGTAGTCCTCCGGGCCGACGACACCGCGGTCGCGCGGGGGCTCCTCCCCCGGCTCCGTCTTCACGCTGCGGAGCGGCGGCGCCTCCTCCGACTCCCCCGGCTCTGTCTTAACGATGCGGAGCGGCCGCGCGCCGGAAGAGCTCCCCGCGCCGGAGGAGGGACCCGCGTCGAAGCGCCGAGCCTGTCGCCGGTCGTACTCCTCCGTCTCGCGGCGGAGGAGAGACGGCGGCGGCGAGAGGCCATGGTTGGTGTACCGCCGGGCGGCACGCTTCCTCGCCGCGTCGGCGACGACGTGGCGCTTCCGCTCGGGGTCGTCGCCACCGCGGCGGCCAGAGCTCCACATCCCGCCCCACATCGTGCCGGATCGGTGGGCGGGGCGGCGGATTTTAGGTCACCGGCGGCGAGGAATCACGGTGGGGAATGGGGAATCGCGGCGGCGGGGGGATAGGGTTTCGACCCGTATCGCGGGCGCGGACCCGGATATATACTGCTGGGGGGGGGGGGGTTCTATACGGGCCGCTGTAAAAAATTTACGGGCCGGGCCGACTTTGCGGGGTCTGGTCTGACCAAAAAAAGGTGCCAAACCCATAAACTCGCCGGAATTTTACGGGCCGAGCGGTTTTAAGGGGTCTGCTAGAGATGCTCTTAGCATGGAAAATAACATACTCCCTCCACCCCAAATTGCTTGTCTCAGATTTGTCTAGATATGGATATATCTAACAATCTAGACAAATCTGAGACAAGTAACGCGCAGCTGATGCCACGCTGCATCCTGCCGCAGACATCATGCTTTGTGGTTGTAGGCAAGCAAGGAGTTTAAGTTGAAGAGCGGAACATGTCAAGAGGTTGGCACTACTGTAGTAACCCGCCGGTTGTCGCCTACTTCAAATCTGCTTTCCTTTCAATGGTCTTCTATTAGCACCTATTGTACTGTGTGGCAAAGGTCTTATTCTGTAGCAGTTGTTGTGGCGCCGTGTGACTATCAGCCACACCACTTTCAGTCAAATAGGGGGTGTTGTTCTGTCTGGAGGCTCCTTCCATTGGCAACTCTTGTTCCTTCATACTACTCCCTCCGTTCTTAAATATAAGACCTTTTAGATATTTCACTATAGACTACATACAAAGCAAAATAAGTGAATCTACACTCTAAAATATGTCTATATACATCCGTATGTAGTTCATAGTGAAATCTCTAAAAGGCCTTATATTTAGGAACGGAGGGAGTACTTGTTTTTGTATTGTTTGCAATCTTTTGCAAGCAGAATAATGCATCGCGGTACAGATTCTATGCTATGCACGCCGATCATCAGCTCGGTACTCTCTGATCCCTAGTCAATAACCCAGTAACAACATGCGTGTAGCCTGAGTGGTGATGACAGCTACATTTGTAAATAATCACTCCATCACTGTGAATGTCTTGGCCACTGGGGCTTCTATGAGGAAGTTGCATCACTTCCAGCCTTCTGCACCAAGAATACGACAAATATGACATGAAAAGCATGGGGGCAAAAGCAACAAAATTCATAAGCACCACAATTTACAAAGATAAAAATGACTGGACAAGGTCGATGATTGATAAATTGCGATTTTACGCAATATCCCTAAAATCTCTAAGCTCCCGGAAAAGGAGCTTCGTGGTGCCTCGTCTGTTTATGGCGCGAATGGGATCGTGCTGTCATTGGGTGACCGAAGTGGGCTACACGGGCTGGGCTACCTCCCTGGCAGACGTGTCGCTCTAAGTGAGTTGGGGAGCTAGAAATGCAAAGGAGTGCTCCTATTCCACGCGAGGGAGACCTCCTCCCCAGCGCTTATAGCGACACTTATGCTCCCTGGCGCTCACGTGCCCGACTATGTTGGCCGGCCCAACAAGGAGCCGAAGAGATCACAACATAGTTTGTTTTCTAGTTTCTCGGTTCGCTGTAGACCGAATCACCGTTGACCGGTCAACCATTGACCATTGACTTTTAAAAACAAAAAATTTAGAAAAACATGAAAAGTTCACGACTTCAACAAAAGTTCACGGGGTTTGAAAAAAAAGTTCATGAGTTCAAAAAAAGTCCGTGGGGTTTCAAAATAAAGTTCGTAGATTTGTAAAAGATCGCAAATTTGAAAATTTCACGCATTAAAAAAACATGGATTTTAAAAAACGTCCGTGCATGCAAAAAAATTCAAGGATTTGAAAAAATTGCATGCATTTGAAAAACTTCATGGATTTAAAAAAAGTTTGTGCGTTTGAAAAAGTTGACGGATTTGAAAAACAAAGTTCGCGAATACGAAAAAAGTTCATGAATTTGAAAAAACTACATGAATTTATAAAAAAATTATGAATTTGAAAATAGTTACTAAATTTGAAACAACAAAAGAAAATAAAAATTTAAAAAAGGAAAAAAAAACCTGAGAAAAAACCGAAAAAAGAAAAGAAAACAAAAACCATATAGAACAAACAGCGGAAAAAACCGGAAAACCGGAACGAAGCTGTCGATCGAAAAACACTTAACGGGCGGGGCCAAGTGATTATAACACGAAGGAGAGGCGTGCGCCAGTTGGCGAAAACGCCTGTAACTGGCGCTACAGGCGCCAAATAGGGTTAATACTCGCGTGGTGCGGAGCGAAGTCAGCAATCGCATAGCATTTCCTATTCGGCACCTTAAGCACCCGTTACAGGGCATTTCGCAACTCCCCCCCCCCCCCCCCCCCTCTGCTCTGGGCCAACACATTCACTCTTCTTTTCTTTGTTTTAGCCCCCAAAGAACATATGCATGACGCGCGGCCTTTCAGGTTTAGTACTGAACGCACTAACCAAGTGGGTTACCTGACCTAATGTGCTAGGTACCTTCTTTTTTTTCTTTAAAATGCAATGCTGAAAAACATAGTTGTTTAGTTTTCTTTTTCTCTTCTTTTTTTCATTTTCCATTTTGTTTTATTTTCTTAAATGCGTGAACTTTTTCAAATGCATGAACTTTTTTCCAATTTGATTAAGCTTTTTCAAATTTGTGATTTTTTTAAAAAATTGTTGAACTTTTTTTAAAAATCGATGGGTTTTTCCCAATTTTGTGATTTTTTTCAAAATTGATGAACTTTTTTTCAAAATCGATGATTTTTTCAAATTTGATGAACTTTTTCTCAAATTTGTAAACTTTTTTTGTCCAAATTCCATGAACTTTTTAAAATTAGTGATTTTTTTTAACATTGATTAACTTTTTTCAAATTTTGAGAAGTCCACGGTCAACAGGGTTAAACGGTCAATGATTACCAAATTAGCTATTTTTTTAGCGGAAACGATCGAGCGAGCGATTCTGTTGTCGACTGATCAAGCAAAGCGAGCTCTCATGCTAATGGGCCGGCCCACAAGATCGCGCGCGTCAAATCTAGTATCCTCCCCTTTTTGGTTCGACACATGCACATTCGTGTCTAGTTCTCATCTAGATTAAGGTGTTTCACTACTTAAAGGATCAAATTTGGAAACATATCCACGGCTACGGGTGGCGTGAAAAAGTGTTGTCCAAGGCACGCAAGAAGGTTCGCAAGGCAGATGCCCAGGCAATTCCAACACACGCGATGTCATGCTTCTCCTTGCAAAAACTTTTGTGATCAAATGAGCTCAATGATATGTTGCTATTGGTGGAGTCAACAAGAGAAGGATAAATTGCACTAGCTTTCTTGGGATACATTGAAACCGCCTAAGTGTGAAGGTGGACTAAGCTTCCGGGACTTATATGCCTTTAATTTGGCTATGCTGGCCAAACACGATTGATCAAATCCCCGAATTCTTACAAGTTTTAAAGCCAAATACTTTCCTCATGGCTCTGTTCTAACAGCTCAAGGTGTTGATGGCATGCTGACTTGTTGAAAAAGGTATAATTTGGTGTATTGGTGATGGAACAATAGCTAATATCTGGACCGATCCATGGATTCGTAAGGGTATTACACGATGACCACGTACAATAAGAGGACAAAATCTGCTACATAGAGTAAGTAAGTTGATTGACCCGGCCACAGAGGAATAGGGATATTGAATTTGGTTTGATTGCTTTGGGTCGTCTGGACCAAGCGTGACTGAGTTAATGTGGGAGAAACTCTGAAATCTTCAGGACAGGTTGCAACTCAAATCCAACGATATTGAATTTTGTTTACTATAACGCAAATTTGCCTTCGGTGCAAGCTACAACAAATTAGAAACGGCCACAAGAAGAATTTCTAAAGATTAACTTTGATTCTTTGATGGAGCCTTTTTGCAGTGGTAGTGAAGAGGATGGGGTTTTGTGATCAGGGACTTTCATGATGTGCCTGCTGCATCGATCTGGTGCATGGAAGCTAACATGAGTTTCTGATGCCCTGCAAGCTGAAGCTTAAGCCCGCCCATAAAAAAAACTGAAGCTTAAGCCTGTCTACAAGCCCTCACATATGCGACAGAAGCTGGTAAGACTAAAGTTGAACTTGAAACAAACGCAACAAACTTGAAGAATGCACTGCTATCAAATGTGTGAGGGCTTGAATTTTGTTTATGTCAAGGTGCTTTATGTATAGCTAGCCCCCGTTCCTATAATTCAGTAGCTAGCACAAAAGTTGGCTAGTTTAGGAGCTTCTTTATTTTAGATCCAGGAGTCCTAATTTGGCCGGAGTCTGTTCCAAATGATGTCACGCTACGCATCGGCCGACTGATCTTTGACAAAGATTGGTTGGGTCACAAGTCATTGGATCTATTCCATGTAGCTGTCGGATCATCACAACACGAACCATGTTGCGATCACTCATTGTAACATGAACCATGTTTGCGGTCATCTCCAGCTTGTCAGCTTGCATGAGGTTGTAAATATGAGGGCCTTTGGTCACCCATTGCAACATGCATGGAGCATGTTGCGGCCACCTCCAGCTTGCATGATGTTGCAAAACACGTTGGCCTTTGGTCGACGGCCCCTGCACGGACGGTCTGGCCTCGCCGCCGGAGGTGGCCAGGATGGTGCGGGCAGTGTGCACGGATGTGTACATGGCTCAGTTGACTATCATCGGGTCCGCCTTCACCATTTCCGCGACGGCAACTTCGGGCGCACACTTCGCCTAAAGCCGGTCCTCCGCCTGTAGGTGCTCCTTTGGGAGCTGAAGGTTGTTGTGCTGCTCCACCAATAGTTGCCTGATGGCAGACACCGGCGAATCCTCCACTGTTGCGGGTGCCTACTCCATGTCATCCGCCTCAGCTAGCACCCGATCGCAGTACTGCATGCCCTATAGCATTCTGAACCCGGACATTAGCAGGTCCTTCACCGACGGCGCGAGCGCATGCTGGTCCTCCATGGGGACGCCCTCATACATCTCCTCTTTCGAGCGGTCTGGAGAGCTCTAATTAAGGTTGGCCCACATCAACGTGGGGCTGGCGCCGACCTCTACATCGTTGAACTCCGCAGCGATTTGGGCGCGGGGGCATGAGGCTCTTGTACCACATGGCGAAGGAGCGAGCCATGGCGATGGCTGACAATGGACGAGAATGCGAAGGTGGTTTGAAGGCGATTTGGACGTTAGGTGAAGGGCTTGGAGGGGGTACGGTTTTGGGGCCTTAGCCGACCGGCTTAAATAGCAGAGGCAGGTGGAGCAGCAGGATGAATGTGGAGTCTCAAAGCTGGCTTCTCGGGGCAGATGGCCTGAACCAGTGTGAATGTGGGTAGCCTGCCGGCCACGACCGCTCTGGATGCGCAGAGAGTTATCAAGACAACGCGGGGAGGGAGGGTTTTTGGGTGCACCCGTGTTGTCGAAGCCCGACGTGGGGGACGTCCCGACACCCAAACCTCCCCCCCCCCCCCCCCCCAGTTTGGTGTCGGTTTGTAGACTCAGCCCAGTTTTCACCGATATCCATCATTTTTGGCAACCATGGTAGATATACACATATTTGTTTATAATCGGCTTGTTTGCTGAAATTTATGCAATGCTAGGTTCATTGGGGACGGTTAGCCTGTCACGGCGGCTCTAAAGTGCTCGCGGCGTGTGACGCCCCGGCCCGACCGTGCGCTAATCATACACGCAAATGCGCACGATCAAGCCCAGGGACTCACGGGAAGATATCACAGCACAACTCTAAACACAAATAAAATAATACAAGCTTTATATTACAAGCCAGGGGCCTCAAGGGCTCGAATACAAAAGCTCGCATACAAGCGTTAGCGGAAGCAACAACAGTATCTGAGTACAGACACAAAGTTAAACAAGGATGCCTTAAGAAGGCGAAAAACAAACAACGTCTCCGATCGAAAAGGCGCATGCCTCCTGCCTGGGAGCCTCCTAAACTACTCCTGGCCGTCGGTCTCCACATAGAAGTAAGCTCCACCGGTGGGGTAGTAGTAGTCGTCGACTGGGGCAGCTGGCTCCGGGGCTCCATCATCTGGTCGCAGCAATCAGGTATGGGGAAAAGGGGAAGCAAAGCAACCGTGAGTACTCATCCAAAGTACTCGCAAGACTTACATCAGAACTATTCTACTTATGCATCGGTATCAAAGAAAGGTTGTATATGTGAACTGAACTGCAGAAATGCCAGAAGAGAGGGGAAAAGCCTAGCCTATCGAAGACTAGCATCTTCAGCGGTCTTGCAGCATAAGAAGAGTGTAGATTAGTACATAATTAAAGTAGCAAGCATGTTGTAGCAAAGCCTAGGGATCCTTCCTCGACTCCCTACGAGAAAGCGATCCCGGAGCTTCATATTAATTAACATGTATCCAGTTCAAGTAGTAGCAGATCAGGATACAATACTGAGCGTCCTGTTACCGTGGACACGGCTATTCGAATAGATAATCTTCCCTGCAGGGGTGCACTACTGTTACCCAACACGCTCGATTAACTCTGGCCGGACACACTTTCCTGGGTCATGCCCGGCCTCGACTGATCGACACACCGCAGCCCTACCTAGAGCTCAGCAGAGAGGTCCCCGCCGGTCTACATCCTAAGTGCTCAGGGTTCTTGGGCCCATCCCCCTTTGCACTCCGGGTCGTTGCGAGCAGGGCGATCCAGGCCACCTCCTCTGGGGCGCCAACCAGGCCATGCCGCAATGCTGAACTGGACGTCTGACAGAGCTTTCGGCTGATACATACGGTGCAGAGGGCCCCATTAAACCATTATCCCACGTGGTGGTAGTGCGTATAGGCCAGTGGCCAACTCAGATCAAATACCCAAATCCGTTAAGCGTGTTATTAGGAGCTCGCGGTGACGATCAGTACTCCTGTCGCCCAGTCTCGAGGAAGTGCAACAAGGGTCAGGCCCATCCCTCTCTAGGGCGGTCTCTGCCTGCCCGGCTGCGCCTCGTAATTATCTCGCGGGTGCCCTCCAGGTCAACCCGACTTCACAAGGGACTGTCGGGAACTCAGGTCCACCTCTACCGGGGTGGTACCGCCTGTCCCTTCAGTCCCGCAATAACAGTACAAGGGGGCAACAGTTATATGTAACCGTGTGTCCGTAACATCAAGAGGGTAATCCGAGGAATCACCCTCGATGGATTCCCACTCGATGTATCCGTCAAGGTGAACTCGGAGGAATCACCCTCGATGGTTCACACTTGAGGGGTTGCACGACAGAAGCATCATCAGAGATGGTGGAAGAGGAATCACCCTCGGTAATCCACCACCGACTAGCTGTACTACAGAGTCAACATCGGGAGTGAGAAAAGAGGTATCACCCTTGTGGCACCCCGGCTCAGAGCAACCGGTTTACCTTGCATTGCCAGCCCAGAGATCAAGTCTTCTGGCAATACACAACAACTTGGTACAGAAAACAACCGCTTTATTGATCTCTTAGCGGAAACATGGGTTTACATCTTACATGATGAGCGAGGCCAAGCGGCACACACGGTGCAGCTGCACTTATGTACATTATTTAGTAGACCTGGCAGGGGCCTCGATGATAAGGGAACTACTACGCGGCAGCGGAACGACGGGGTAGCGGAACTCCATTCCACAGGGACACTGCTGGGACGCGGCCTAGATCGCGACAAATTGCTCAACGTCAACTCCTTGCACGGCTTCTCCTGCATCTGGCATGATAAGCCAGGTGAGTACTTTGAATGTACTCGCAAGCTCACAGCAAACAAAACAAGTGCGGCAAACAATAACAAGGCATTTAACAGATTTAATGCATGAGCATGATGCTACTCAACATGAGATGTGCGTGAAACATTGCCATGGTCTTCGGGACCAACTTACCATCTCGGGGTTACCGCATAACCACCGTTCATAACTTACCAACGTGATCCTTACTGGATCACATTCATACCTTTCATAGTGATCCTCGATCACCATTTCTGCATGTGCCATCTTGTGAAACTTAGTGTGCAAGTTAATTATTTCTATTGACCCACGGTGTGACTTACTATGAACTGTGTCCATATCCGAGGACGCGGCTATCGATAGATTATACACTCTGCAGAGGTTAGTACACTGTACCCACACTACGGAACTCATGGCCTCGTGCTCCCATTCGGGTGGACCAACAACATTCCGACAAAACCAATCTATTGCATGACACTCTCCCGGCCACTCCGACAAACTCCCCTTTGGGCTATGTCCTGGGTAACCCTGATGTCAACATGTGACATCCGCCACCTCTGTGGCTGCCACCGTCGTGGCCAAACAATAACATTGTCCCAAACGGGGACCTCGGTACCATCAAAACTTGGGTCCTCAAGGTTATTACTGCCTACCGGGCCAGGGTAGCGCCAGAGCACAACCTTCCCTCGTAGGAGGCACCGGCGAGAGGCATGACAATAGACCGCATTAGGGCCTCCCCATCCAGACAAGTGTGGTTGCACTGGTGAGCTCGATTCGGTGGCACCATGACTCGATCAACAGCATGTTCAAGTTGAATTATTATCAATTTTAACTTGAAAGAAAATGATTCGAGTCATAGTGAATGAATGGATGCACGGGTCACGGCCATGAAATGTGAATGCATCATACTACCATATGAGCATATGACATGATTCCTACTGCACACTATCAATAAAACATGTACCATACTGCATATTAACAAAATGACAAGATTAAAGTCTATGCAAAAAGGTCTATGTAGCAAGTTATTTTAAATAGTGAATATATGATGAATTTAATTCAATTAAACCAAAGTTATTGCAGTGCCATCCTTGCATATGAATGTTGTGGCTTGCCTTGGTTCAGAGGAGTGTCACAGTACTCCTGGCCTTCTTCAACACAATTAGGCTCTTCTGAAATTAAATTAAATGCAAAAAGAAAATGTCACATACTACTGTTTATTGCACCAGAAATTCTCAACAGCAAGAAAAATTCTGAAACTTGGTATACAGAAACTTTGGAATTTTACAAACCAGCAGCAAAAAGAATCATCTCATTTGGACTTGTGGATAAAAAGTTATTGAAGGTCAAAGTTGGATTAGAATCTGGTCAAAATTTCCATTTAAATGAATTTAACCGAGCGGCCACGTCGAAGGCGTATTTTGAGAATACGCCTCCACTTACGTACCGGTTCGGGAGCGATAGAGAGAATGACAGGTGGGGCCCGATGTCAGGATTAAATAGAGAGAGAGAGAGAGAGAAACAGAGGGCGGCGGCGCTGTCGTCGGCGTTTCTCCGGCGAGGAGACGTCGGCGATCACCGGAGAGGAGGGGGATGGGTTCAGCTCGGCGAGACGGTTACACACGTACCCGAAACTCGAGCTGAGGAGGTCGGACGGCGTCGCGGCGATCTTCTCCAGAGACGGCGGCGGCGGAGCTGATCAGAGACGGCGGCGGCGGAGCTGATCGGAGTCGGCGTTTCCGGCGACAATCCAGTGAGTTCTTGCTACCGTCGTGCTCAGGAGGTTGCTACGGTCTCAACGGTGGCAGTGGTTGGAGCTGAGGTGGACTAGGATGAGAGCTTGGAGGAGGAAGATCCGCGGCTGCCGCCGGCGAGGTTCGAAGGCCAGAGGCCTTCCCGGCGTTGCCACCAGCTACTGGGGTTCAATTTGAGAGTGTAGGAGTGGGTTGGGATGGTTAGACCGATCGGGGAAGAGCTCTATATATAGGAGGAGGCAAGGCAGGGTTCGGACTCCGCCGGAGCTGTGCGGCAGGGCGAACCGGGGACGGTGAGGAGTCGGGCGAGCTAGGGGACGACGCAGGCGAGGCCAAGCACAGCGCTCGCACGCGGGCTCGGGCGCAGGCGCACTAAGGGGAACAGAGGCGCGCGTGCAAGCCACTGTGCCGTCGGCTAGCGCCGTGGCTGCTTCCGCCGTGCCCCCTTCCGGCGCCGGGGAAGGTCAGGGAGGGGCTGGGGGGATGAATGGGAGTGCACTGAGTCGACTAGACACGATGCGGTGGCGCGAGGGGAGAGGTTGGACGGCAGCCGATCGGACCCGATGGGCAGAGCGCCCAGAGCGCGTGCATTGCACCCTGCTCGCACGCGGTCACCGCGTGCATTGGCATGCAGGTAACTTTCGGCGCTGCCACACTATGTCCATCGTGATGTCCCTTCCACGCGGTGCCTAGAATTACTCTTGGCTCGACAGATGGCTCAATGGAGGTGACAAGAGGAAGCAGCATCTGGACAGAAACTTGCTCCAAGTACTGAGGACAAACGGCTGGGCACTTTGAGCTGAAATTAGGCGTTTAAGCATTTCTTAGGAAGGTCATTAAGTGGTAAAAATTTCAGATTAAAAAGATCAAGGAATAATATAGTTGCTTCACAAAGTGACTTTTCTGTCCAGAAGCAAAAATATTTTCCTGGGCTGAAATTTTCCAAATGACCATGGGATATTTTTGCACAGGAAGGTGAGGCATGACCCAAAGAATATTTGGGAATTTTCTAGGAATTTTCTGGGCAATAAAAATAGGGGTTGCTTCATAGCTATATGAGAAAAGGAGCATTTTCAGAGAGAAAAAGCATATAATGCCATTAAATAAAAATACCCAATGGCATTATTATGAGAGGGATGAGGTCTAGGGAGGGTTTATGGATGAAAGAACCCACTTGGAAGAAAATCAAAAATAAATCCAAGTGGTAAGTCCAAAAGAAATGACTGGAAAACCCAATTGCAAATAAAACATTCAATAAATCCAAATAAATCCAAATAAAAGAAAAAGGCAAAATCCAGGGTGTTACAAACCTCCCCCCCTTAGGATGAATCTCGTCCTCGAGATTCGGTTGCTCAGGAAACAAATATGGGTATGCAGTCCTTAAGAAATCCGCTCTTTCCCAGGTGGCCCTCTTCCTCGGTGTGGTGCTCCCATTGGACTTTGTAAAATTTTATAGTCTTGCTGCGGGTGATTCTGTCCATTTCTTCCAGGATTCTCAAGGGTTTCTCCTCGTATGTTAAATCTTTGGCAAGCTCTAGTTCTTTCATATCCGCCTGTTTGCGGGTGGTGCGATGCATTTCCGTAGCTGAGATACGTGGAACACATCATGAACCTCGGATAGCTCGGGAGGCAATTCCAACTGGTAAGCCACTTTACCAATTCGGGTCATAACTGGAAACGGACCTATGTATCTTGGTGCGAGCTTTCCTCGAGTGTGAAACCTTTTAACTCCCTTCATGGGGGTAACTCGGAGATATGCATATTCACCTGGTTCGAAGCTGATCTGCCGATGCTTTGAGTCATAGTAGCTTTTCTGACGAGATTTTGCCACTTGCAGTCGGTCTTGAATTTCCTTTACTTGCTTTTTTGCTTCCATCATCAAGTCAGTCCCGAAGATTCGGCTGTCTCCTATCTGTGACCAGTTCAGCGGGGTACGACATTTACGTCCATATAGGGCCTCAAAAGGTGACATCTTGAGGCTAGTCTGATAGCCGTTGTTGTAGGAGAACTCAGCGTACGGTAGGCTGTCTTCCCATTTGGGTCCTTGTGCAAGAGCGCATGCCCGGAGCATATCTTCCAAGATTTGATTTACTCACTTTGTCTGTCCATCTGTCTGCGGGTGATAAGCGGTGCTGTGCTTCAAGGCGGTTCCCAAGGCTTGGTGTAGACGTAGCCAGAATGCCGAGGTAAACAAAGATCCTCGGTCTGAAGTGATAGTCCTGGGTACCCCATGCAGACTGACAATCCTGGATACATAGAGTTGAGCAAGTTGATCTGCACGGTAGGTGGTCCTGATTGGAATAAAGTGGGCCACCTTGGTAAGCATGTCGACCACGACCCATATGGCATTGTTTCCTCGTGGGGTTCTGGGTAATCCCACGATGAAGTCCATGCAGATATCATCCCACTTCCATTGTGGAACGGGTAAGGGTTGAAGTAGACCGGCTGGTTTCTGGTGTTCAGCCTTCACCTTGTTGCATATATCACAACAGGCGACGTAATAAGCGATGTCTTTCTTCATACCTTCCCACCAGAATGTTTGCTTTAAGTCTTGATACATTTTGGTGCCCCCAGGATGAATAGAGTATGCGGACTCGTGAGCTTCCTTCAGAATCTGCTGCTTTAGGTCCTTGAGGTTCGGTACACAGACTCGATCCCGAAATCGCAGTGTACCCTTGTCATCAATGTTGAAGTCTAGCGTCTTCCCTTCTCGTACTTGAGCCATCATCTTTAGTAACATAGGGTCACCAGGTTGAGCCTTTCGAATTTCGTCTTCCAGGGTAGGGGTTACTTCCAAGGTAACCGAGCAGATTGCATCACACAAGATCATATTGAGCTGAGCTGTTTCTTCTTGAAGTGCTGGGTGCAGACGCTCGATTAATGAGTTTGCGGTAGCCGGTTTGCGACTGAGGGCATCGGCGACCACATTCGCTTTCCCTGGGTGGTAGTTGATACCCAGGTCATAGTCTTTGACCAACTCAAGCCATCTTCTTTGTCGGAGGTTCAAGTCCGGCTGTGTGAATATATACTTGAGACTCTTGTGGTCGGTGTAGATTTGGCATCGCTTTCCAATGATGTAATGCCTCCAAATTTTTAGGGCGTGAACCACAGCTGCCATCTCTAAGTCATGGGTAGGATAATTCTCCTCATGGGGTCGGAGCTGCCTTGATGCATAGGCCACGACCTTTCCATCTTGCATAAGTACACACCCAATGCCACGCCTGGATGCGTCGCAATAGATGTCGAAGCTCCGGTAGATGTCTGGTAGAGTCAACACTGGAGCGGTAGTCAAACGGGTCTTGAGCTCATTGAAACTGTTCTCACATGCTTCGGTCCATATAAACTTCTGATTCTTCTTAAGCAGTTCAGTCATTGGCTTGGCAACCTTTGAGTAGCCTTCAATGAAATGATGGTAATAGCCTGCTAGACCCAAGAAACTTCTGATTTCTGTTACTGAAACAGGTGTCTTCCACTTCAGAACTTCGGTGACTTTGCTTTGGTCCACGGCCACTCCTTGAGCGGAAAGAGTATGCCCAAGGAATCCCACTTCTTTTAGCCAAAATTCGCATTTGCTGAACTTGGCGTAGAGTTGATGAGCGCGTAATCGTTCCAACACTGCTCGGAGATGCTGCTTGTGCTCTTCTTCACTTTTGGAATATATGAGGATGTCATCAATGAACACCACTACAAACTTGTCCAAGAAGTCCATGAACACCTTGTTCATCATGTGCATGAAGAATGCAGGGGCGTTGGTCAGCCCAAATGACATGACCGTATACTCGTACAGCCCGTATCTTGTTGTGAATGTTGTCTTAGGGATATCTTCTTTTCTGATTTTTAGCTGGTGATACCCGGTGCGCAAGTCGATCTTGGAGAACACTTGAACTCCGCTGAGTTGATCGAACAAATCATCAATCCTTGGCAGCGGGTATTTATTCTTGATTGTGACATCATTGAGAGCACGGTAATCAACACACATCCGAAGACTGCCGTCTTTCTTGCCCACGAATATTGCAGGTGCACCCCAAGGAGATGAGCTGGGGCGAATGTATCCTTTTTGGAGCATCTCATCCAATTGCTTCTTCAACTCCACTAGTTCAGACGAAGGCATTCGATAATATTTCTTGTAAATTGGTGTTGTCCCGGGCACAAGTTCGATTGAGAATTCAAGCTCTCGATCAGGTGGCATGCCTGGTAATTCATCTGGAAACACATCTGGGAACTCACAAACCACTGGGACTAGATTCATTTCTGTTGCAATGGCAGCATAAACCATCCCTTTCTTTGGTATGGCTCGACCAGCATAGAATCGAGCGGACTGGCCCGAGGGATTTATTAGCGTGACTTCTCTTGTTGCGCAGTTGATGCAGACCTGGTGTCTTGTCAACCAATCCATCCCCAAAATAATATCCAAGGTGGGAGACTCAATGGATACCAGTGATGCGGGGAAGATGACTCCATAGATTGATATCGTCAAACCTCGGCATACAATATTTGTCTTGAGCCTGGACCCGGGGGACTGTACCACCATAGTTTTGTCCAAAAGAGTATAGGGAAGACAATGTTGGGCAACAAAACTCCGCGAAATAAAAGATTGGGAAGCCCCGGAATCGAATAAAATTGTTGCAGGTATGTTATTAACAGGAAACATACCAATGACCACCTCGGGGACTTCGGCGGCTTCTTCAGCGGAGATATGATGAACTTGCCCTTGAATGTATCTCCGTTTGGGGAATTGCCCCATGTAATTGACTTGAGGTTTCAGGTTGGCTTGTGCCTTGCCGTTCTTGGGACACTGCCTAGCGTAATGCCCAGTCTGTCCGCAGGTGAAACAGGCATTGTTACACTGACAGTCTTCCTTATTTGGCTTGGCGACTACAGTCTTGATCTGACTTTCATTCTTGAAGTTCCCCTGCTGCCAGGTCGGCTTGAACTCGAACTGAGGTTGCTGCCAAGTACGAACCTTCTGAAAAACTTGCCCTTCCTTCTTGGGTTCAAACTTGCGTTTGCGGTCTTCAAAGGCAGTCTTATGATCATTAACCAGTTTGTGTTCCCTTTCGGCAATGAGTGCCTTGTTTACCAAAGTTTGGAAGTCGGGGAAATCCAGCATGCTGAGTGCACATCGGAGGTAAGATTGAGCCCTCCGAGGAACCGATCTATCTTCCGTTCTTCAGTGGCCACATCATGAGTGGAGTAACGGGCCAAATGATTGAACTTGTTTAAATATTCACTTACAGTCGAGGTTCCTTGGGTAAGAGTGAGAAATTCTCGTTGCTTGACCTTCATGATGCCGGCAGGAATATGGTACTTGCGGAATTTGTCTTTGAATTTCTCCCAAGTAATCTCGTCTTCAACGGGCCACATCTCTTTGGCATTGTCCCACCATATAGCAGCTGGTCCTTCTAGATAATGAGTGGCGAATGGTACCTTGTCAGCATCTTCGGTGCGAGCAATTTCCAGCTTCTTCTCTATGGTCCTTAACCAATCATTGGCTTCCATCGGGTCCACTGCTTGACTGAAACTTGGGGGCTTGGTCCTCTGAAAGTCTGACAGCTTGGAGTGATTACCATTGTGATTATTCTGCCCAACCACAGTCTGCATGCTTCTCAGGAATTCCATCAGGTCTTGGTTTCTCTTTTCCTCAAACATCCGCATAATCTGCTCTGTCGTGGGTGCTTGAGGTGGAGGAGGTGGTGGCTGATATGGTTCCGGAGAATGTCCTGCTTGCCTGGCGGATCGACGAACTGGAGTATCGTCGCCACCATAACAGTTACTGCCACACCTTGTCATCCTATATATGTTTCCCAATACGAAGCATCGAGATGAGCAACATCCATTAGGGGAAAACAAGAAAAATAGGGAGGTGAAGCAACAAACCCGGAAAAGAAATCAAGAAAAGTCAAAGCGAATAACAGAAAGCAACATAATTATACAATACACCATCCAGCATACATAGCAGGGCAACAGCATGGATAGTACCACTACATGCATACAACCAAACGCCACATCATCCTCGTCTACATGCGACAACCGGGATCGCACTGGCACACTGACGGTCCTGCTGGTGTCTCCTCGGTGTCAGACTCCGAACCGGAACTGATAACTGATACATCCAGGGCAAAGGAAACACGACGACGCTGACGGGAAGGCTCTCCCTCGGGGTCTGGAGCAGGGTGACTCCGCAGCATCGGAGCGGCTGGGGTAGCGAGAAGCATAGCCCACTAGGCTGGGGACTCATGAGGAGTCACTACCGAAGTGCCTGAGCTACTCTGGGAGGGTGTGGGGACCACGGGTGTGGGTGGAGGTAATGTAGCTGGAGGGACAAGTGATGTATGGATAAGCAGAGGTGGAGCGAAGGCAGATCGGGTGGCAGCTAGCTCACCTCGAACGCGGTTCAGCTCCTGGGCTAGACTGGTGATCAGGAAATATCCCGCCGTTATGTAGCGAGACAGGTGACTGGCTGACCGGTCGCACTCCGGATTAATGTAAGGGAAGCGGATCTGTCCTGACTCGTACAGGGACGGATAGAAGTAGAAACCTGGGTGAGTCTGCATCTGAACCTCGTTATAGCGCAAGTCAGTGAGAGCCTCGAATGCTGCAAACTGGACCGCCTGGTCGGGTGTAGAAGCAGTCCCGCCCTTAGTGGAGCGAGTGTACGTGCCCAACACGGTACTGTTGTGCAGGATGACCTCCGCGTGATACTCGTAAACGCCATCGGCAAGCTCCTCTCGGTACACCTGGTATATGGGGTCATCGCCATCGGGGTAGAGTCGGCGCCACACGTTGGTCAGCAGATGCGGAAAGGTGGAAGGTGCCGGCTCAGGCTGGTACGGATAAGGGACTGGTGCCATCTACACTCACAACATTAGCTGGTCAGCATTAAAAATAAGCTATATGCATGCAGTGCAACACCCAAGTGCACAATCAAGTCTTAAATCACTACCGAGACTAAGACTACCGTTTTCTAACGCGTCGGCTGTCTAGGGCGTCCTACAGTCAGCGCGGCTCTGATACCAAGCGTTGTGGCACCCCGGCTCAGAGCAACCGGTTTACCTTGCATTGCCAGCCCAGAGATCAAGTCTTCTGGCAATACACAACAAATTGGTACAGAAAACAACCGCTTTATTGATCTCTTAGCGGAAACATGGGTTTACATCTTACATGATGAGCGGGGCCAAGCGGCACACACGGTGCAGCTGCACTTATGTACATTATTTAGTAGACATGGCAGGGGCCTCGATGATAAGGGAACTACTACGTGGCAGCGGAACGACGGGGTAGCGGAACTCCATTCCACAGGGACACTGCTGGGACGCGGCCTAGATCGCGACAAACTGCTCAATGTCAACTCCTTGCACGGCTTCTCCTGCATCTGGCATGATAAGCCAGGTGAGTACTTTGAATGTACTCGCAAGCTCACAGCAAACAAAACAAGTGCGGCAAACAATAACAAGGCATTTAACAGATTTAATGCATGAGCATGATGCTACTCAACATGAGATGTGCGTGAAACATTGCCATGGTCTTCGGGACCAACTTACCATCTCGGGGTTACCGCATAACCACCGTTCATAACTTACCAACGTGATCCTTACTGGATCACATTCATACCTTTTATAGTGATCCTCGATCACCATTTCTGCATGTGCCATCTTGTGAAACTTAGTGTGCAAGTTAATTATTTCTGTTGACCCACGGTGTGACCTACTACGAACTGTGTCCATATCCAAGGACGCGGCTATCGATAGATTATACACTCTGCAGAGGTTAGTACACTGTACCCACACTACGGAACTCATGGCCTCGTGCTCCCATTCGGGTGGACCAACGACATTCTGACAAAACCAATCTATTGCATGACACTCTCCCGGCCACTCCGACAAACTCCCCTTTGGGCTATGTCCTGGGTGACCCTGATGTCAACATGTGACATCCGCCACCTCTGTGGCTGCCACCGTCGTGGCCAAACAATAACATTGTCCCAAACGGGGACCTTGGTACCATCAAAACTTGGGTCCTCAAGGTTATGACTGCCTACCGGGCCAGGGTAGCGCCAGAGCACAACCTTCCCTCGTAGGAGGCACCGGCGAGAGGCATGACAATAGACCGCATTAGGGCCTCCCCATCCAGGCAAGTGTGGTTGCACTGGTGAGCTCGATTCGATGGCACCATGACTCGATCAACAGCATGTTCAAGTTGAATTATTATCAATTTTAACTTGAAAGAAAATGATTCGAGTCATAGTGAATGAATGGATGCACGGGTCACGGTCATGAAATGTGAATGCATCATACTACCATATGAGCATATGACATGATTCCTACTGCACACTATCAATAAAACATGTACCTTACTGCATATTAACAAAATGACAAGATTAAAGTCTATGCAAAAAGGTCTATGTAGCAAGTTATTTTAAATAGGGAATATATGATGAATTTAATTCAATTAAACCAAAGTTATTGCAATGCCATCCTTGCATATGAATGTTGTGGCTTGCCTTGGTTCAGAGGAGTGTCACAGTACTCCTGGCCTTCTTCAACACAATTAGGCTCTTCTGAAATTAAATTAAATGCAAAAAGAAAATGTCACATACTACTGTTTATTGCACCAGAAATTCTCAACAGCAAGAAAAATTCTGAAACTTGGTATACAGAAACTTTGGAATTTTACAAACCAGCAGCAAAAAGAATCATCTCATTTGGACTTGTGGATAAAAAGTTATTGATGGTCAAAGTTGGATTAGAATCTGGTCAATATTTCCATTTAAATGAATTTAACCGAGCGGCCACGTCGAAGGCGTATTTTGAGAATACGCCTCCACTTACGTACCGGTTCGGGAGCGAGAGAGAGAATGACAGGTGGGGCCCGATGTCAGGATTAAATAGAGAGAGAGAGAGAAACAGAGGGCGGCGGCGCTGTCGTCGGCGTTTCTCCAGCGAGGAGACGTCGGCGATCACCGGAGAGGAGGGGGATGGGTTCAGCTCGGCGAGACGGTTACACACGTACCCGAAACTCGAGCTGAGGAGGTCGGACGGCGTCGCGGCGATCTTCTCCAGAGACGGCGGCGGCGGAGCTGATCGGAGTCGGCGTTTCCGGCGACAATCCAGTGAGTTCTTGCTACCGTCGTGCTCAGGAGGTTGCTGTTGGGGAACGTTGCATGGGAAACAAAAATTTTCCTACGCACACACAAGATCTATCCATGGTGATGAGCATCTACGAGAGGGAGAGTGAATCTACATACCCTTGTAGATCGCTAAGCGGAAGCGTTTAAGAAACGCGGTTGATGTAGTCGAACGTCTCCGCGATCCAAATCGCAAGTCGTCCCTCGATCCGATCACGAACTAGCGCCGAACGGACGGCACCTCCGCGTTCAACACACGTACGGCTTGATGACGCCTTCACCTCCTCGATCCAGCGAGCGATGGTGAAGTAGTGGTTGAGTTCCAGCAGCACGACGGCGTGGTGATGGTGGTGAGGAACAATCTCTGCAGGGCTTCGCCAAGCGCTACGGAGATTATGACGGAGGAACTAGAGGGTTAGGGTTGCCGCACACGGCTTGGGGAAATCTTGATGTATATCGTGTGCTAGCCCTGCCCCTCTATTTATATGTTGAGCCTTGGGGTCTAAACTTGGAGTAAAAGCCTCCTCCAGGTCGGTTTTGCCCGCACAAGGTCGGTTTGGCCCGCAGGAAAAGAGTCCAACTCGGATCCCTGCCGAACCGTGTACAGCCGCGCACAAGCGGTAGTACCGCTCACAAGCGGTAGTACCGCTTGGGCGGTAGTACCGCTTCACACAAGCGGTAGTACCGCTCGGGCGGTAGTACCGCTTCACCAAGCGGTAGTACCGCTTACGCGGCAGCAAAACTATTTTTGCACTTTCCAATACCTCGTGGGTTTTTATCCCTTGGCCCATATAAAGTGTTCTTGCACCCGAACACTTCGGTAAACATCCGGAACCCCTTCCGGTGAACTCCGGAACCCTTCCGGAGATCAAAACACTATTATCACATATATCAATCTTTACCTCCGGACTATTCCGGAGATCCTCGTCATGTCCGGGATCTTATCTGGGACTCCGAACAACTTTCGGTCACCAACATAATAACTCAATTATACTAATCGTCACCAAACGTTAAGTGTGTAGACCCTGCGGGTTCGAGAACTATGTAGACATGACTGAGACACCTCTACGGCCAATAACCAATAGCGGGACCTGGATGCCCATATTGGCTCCTACATATTCTACGAAGATCTTTTATCGGTCGAACCTCTATGTCAAGGATTCAGTTAATCCCGTATGCTGTTCCCTTTGTTCTTCGGTATGTTACTTGCCCGAGATTCGATCGTCGGTATCTCTATACCTAGTTCAATATCGTTACCGGCAAGTCTCTTTACTCATTCCGTAATACAAGATCTCGTGGCTAACACTTTAGTCACATTGCTTGCAAGGCTCATTGTGATGTTGTATTACCGAGTGGGCCCTGAGATACCTCTCCGTCATACGGAGTAACAAATCCCAGTCTTGATCCATGCCAACCCAACAGACATCCTCGGAGATACCTGTAGAGCACCTTTATAGTCGCCCAGTTACGTTGCGACGTTTGATACACACAAGGTACTCCTCCGATGTCAGGGAGTTGCATGATCTCATGGTCATAGGAACAGATACTTGACATGCAGAAAACAATAGCAATAAACTGACACGATCATATGCTACGTTCGTAGTTTGGGTCTTGTCCATCACATCATTCTCCTAATGATGTGATCCCGTTATCAAATGACATCTCATGTCAATGGCTAGGAAACCTTAACCATCTTTGATCAACGAGCTAGTCAACTAGAGGCTTACTAGGGACACAGTGTTGTCTATGTACCCACACATGTATTTGAGTTTCCAATCAATACAATTATAGCATGGATAATAAACGATTATCATGAACAAGGAAATATAATAATAACCAATTTATTTTTGCCTCTAGGGCATATTTCCAACAGTCTCCCACTTGCACTAGAGTCAATAATCTAGTTCACATCACTATGTGATTTACATTGTAATGAATCGAACACCCATGCAGTTCTGGTGTTGTTCATGTTTAGCCCTTGGAAGAGGTTTAGTCATCGGATCTGCAACATTTAGATCCGTGTGTACTTTGCAAATATTTATGTCGTCCTCCTTGATGTAATCGCGGATGGAATTGAAACGTCGCTTTATGTGTCTGGTCCTCTTGTGAAATCTTGGTTCCTTGGCTAGAGCAATGGCACCAGTATTATCACAAAACAGAGTCATTGGGTTAAGCGCACTAGGCACTACTCCAAGATCTGTCATGAACTCCTTCATCCAGACACCTTCCTTCGCCGCCTCCGAGGCAGCGATGTACTCCGCTTCGCATGTAGAATCTGCTACCACGCTTTGCTTGGAACTGCACCAGCTAACCGCACCCCCGTTAAGAATAAATACGTATCCGGTTTGCGACTTAGAGTCATCCGGATCAGTGTCAAAGCTTGCATCGACGTAACCCTTTACGACGAGCTCTTGATCACCTCCATAAACGAGAAACATGTCCTTAGTCCTTTTCAGGTACTTCAGGATATTCTTGACCGCCGTCCAGTGTTCCATTCCTGGATCACTTTGAAACCTTCCGACCATACTTATGGCAAGGCTGACATCGGGTCTTGTGCACAGCATTGCATACATGATAGAGCCTATGGCCGAAGCATAGGGGATGACACTCATCTTTTCTCTATCTTCTGCAGTCACTGGGCATTGAGTCTTACTCAACTTCACACCTTGCAAAACAGGCAAGAACCCCTTCTTGGACTGATCCATTTTGAACTTCTTCAAAATCTTATCAAGGTATGTGCTTTGTGAAAGTCCTATTAAGCGTCTTGATCTATCTCTATAGATCTTGATGCCTAATATGAAAGCAGCTTCTCCTAGGTCCTTCATTGAAAAACTCTTGTTCAAATATTCCTTCACGCTTTCCAACATTTCTATATTGTTTCCAATCAGCAATATGTCATCCACATATAATATTAGAAACGCTATAGAGCTCCCACTCACTTTCTTGTAAATACAAGCTTCTCCGTAAACTTGTATAAACTCGAACGCTTTGATCACTTCATCAAAGCGAAGATTCCAACTCCGAGATGCTTGCACCAGTCCATAAATGGATCGCTGGAGTTTGCAAACTTTGTCAGCATTCTCTGGATCGACAAAACCTTCTGGTTGCATCATATACAACTCTTCCTTAAGGTAACCGTTAAGGAACGCTGTTTTGACATCCATCTGCCAAATTTCATAATCGAAAAAGGCAGCTATTGCTAACATGATTCTGACGGACTTAAGCATCGCTACGGGTGAGAAGGTCTCATCGTAGTCAACTCCTTGAACTTGTGAAAAACCCTTTGCCACAAGTCGAGCTTTATAGACGGTGACATTACCGTCCGCGTCCGTCTTCCTCTTAAAGATCCATTTGTTCTGAATGGCCTTACGCCCTTCAGGTAATACTTCCAAAGTCCATACTTTGTTTTCATACATGGATCCCATCTCGGATTTCATGGCCTCTAACCACTTCTCGGAATCCGGGCCCATCATCGCTTCTCCATAGCTCGTAGGTTCATCGTTGTCTAACAACATGACCTCTAAGACAGGGTTGCCGTACCACTCGGGAGCAGTACGCGTCCTTGTCGACCTACGAGGTTCGATAGCAACTTGATCCAAAGTTTCATGATCATCATCATTAACTTCCTCTTCAGCTAATGTAGGCTCCACAGAAACAACTTTCTGCGTTGCGCTACTCTCAGGTTGAAGTAAAGGTTCAACAACCTCATCAAGTTCTATCTTCCTCCCACTCAATTCTTTCGAGAGAAACTCTTTCTCAAGAAATGTTCCGTTTCTAGCGACAAACACTTTGCCCTCGGATCTGAGGTAGAAGGTATACCCAATTGTCTCTTTTGGGTATCCTATGAAGACGCATTTCTCCGCTTTGGGTTCCAGCTTTTCAGGCTGAAGCTTTTTGACATAAGCATCACATCCCCAAACTTTAAGAAACGACAGTTTTGGCTTCTTGCCAAACCAAAGTTCATATGGCATTGTCTCAACGGATTTCGATGGTGCCCTATTTAAAGTGAATGCAGCTGTCTCTAATGCATAACCCCAAAACGATAGTGGCAAATCGGCAAGAGACATCATAGATCGCACCATATCCAATAAGGTTCGATTACGACGTTCGGACACACCATTACGCTGTGGTGTTCCAGGCGGTGTCAATTGTGAAACAATTCCACACTGTCTTAAGTGACTGCCAAACTCATAACTCAGATATTCTCCTCCTCGATCAGATCGTAGGAATTTAATCTTCTTGTTACGATGATTCTCAACTTCACTCTGAAATTGTTTGAACTTTTCAAATGTTTCAGACTTGTGTTTCATTAAGTAAATATACCCATATCTACTTAAGTCATCAGTGAAGGTGAGAAAGTAACGATAACCACCGCGCGCCTCAATACTCATCGGACCGCACACATCAGTATGTATGATTTCCAATAAGTCACTTGCCCGTTCCATTGTACCAGAGAACGGAGTTTTAGTCATCTTGCCCATGAGGCATGGCTCACATGTGTCAAGTGATTCAAAATCAAGTGACTCCAAAAGTCCATCAGCATGGAGCTTCCTCATGCGTTTTACGCCAATATGACCTAAACGGCAGTGCCACAAGAAAGTGGTATTATCATTATCAATTCTACATCTTTTGGCATCAATGTTATGAACATGTGTATCATTACTGTCGAGATTCAATAAGAATAAACCCCTCACATTGGGTGCATGACCATAAAAGATATTACTCATATAAATAGAACAACCATTATTCTCTGATTTAAATGAGTAACCGTCTCGCAATAAACAAGATCCAGATATAATGTTCATGCTTAACGCAGGCACCAAATAACACTTATTCAGGTTCATCACTAATCCCGATGGTAATCGAAGAGCGAGCGTGCCGACGGCGATCACATCAACCTTGGAACCATTTCCCACGCGCATCGTCACTTCGTCCTTTGCCAGCCTCCGTCTATTCCGCAGTTCCTGTTTAGAGTTGCAAATATGAGCAACCGCACCGGTATCAAATACCCAGGCACTACAACGAGGGTTGGTAAGGTACACATCAATAACATGTATATCATATATACCTTGTTTGTTGTTGGCCGCCTTCTTGTCAGCCAAATACTTGGGGCAGTTCCGCTTCCAGTGTCCAGTTCCCTTGCAATGAAAACACACAGTTTCTGGTTTGGGTCCAGCCTTGGGTTTCTTCACGAGAGGAGCAACTGCTTTGCCACTCTTCTTGGAGTTACCCTTCTTACCCTTGCCATTTTTCTTGAAACTAGTGGTTTTATTGACCATCAACACTTGATGCTCCTTCTGAATTTCAGACTCAGCGGCTTTCAGCATCGCAAACAGCTCGGCGACTGACTTGTTCATCCCGTGCATGTTATAGTTCAACACGAAGCTCTTGTAGCTAGGTGGCAATGATTGAAGAACTCTGTCAGTGATAGCCTCTGGCGGAAGGGGCATCCCTAACTCAGCCAGACGGGTGGAGTACCCAGACATTCTGAGCACGTGATCACTGATAGACCCGTTCTCCTCCATCTTGCAAGCATAGAACTTATCGGAGATCTCATATCTCTCGATCCGGGCATTCTTCTGAAAGATAAACTTCAACTCCTGGAACATCTCATATGCTCCATGACGTTCAAAACGTCTTTGAAGTCCCGGTTCTAAGCCATACAACATTGCACATTGAACTATTGAGTAATCATCAGAACGAGCCTGCCAGGCGTTCACAACGTCTAGAGACTCAACTGGAGCGGGTGGATCACCAAGCGGTGCATCAAGGACATAAGCCTTCTGGGAAGCCGTAAGGATAATCCTTAGATTACGGGCCCAGTCCACAAAGTTACTTCCATCATCTTTCAACTTAGCTTTCTCTAGGAACGCATTAAAATTCAGGGGTGCTACTGCGCGAGCCATGATCTACAACATAAATATAGCAAAGACAACTTAGACTATTGTTCTAGATAATGAGTTTAATTAATCATATTACTTAAAAACTCCCACTCAAATTGACATCCCTCCGGTCATTCGAGTGTAACATGATCCAAATCCACCAACTCAAGTCCGATCATCACGTGAGTTGAGGTGGTTTCAATGGTGAACATCTTCATGTTGATCATATCTACTATATGACTCATGTTCGACCTTTCGGTCTCTTGTGTTCCGAGGCCATGTCTGTACATGCTAGGCTCGTCAAGTTTAACCCGAGTGTTCCGCGTGTGCAACATGGCTTGCACCCGTTGTATGTGAACGTGGAGTCTATCACACCCGATCATCACGGCGTGTCTCGAAACGACGAACTTTCGCAACGGTGCACACTCGGGGAGAACACAATTTATCTTGAAATTTAAGTGAGGGATCACCTTATAATGCTACCGTCGTCCTAAGCAAAATAAGATGCATAAAAGGATTAACATCACATGCAAATCATAAGTGACATGATATGGCCATGAACTTGTGCTTTTGATCTCCATCTCCAAAGCACCGGCATGATCTCCATCGTCACCGGCATGACACCATGATCTCCATCATCTTGATCTCCATCAACGTGTCGCCATAAGGTTGTCGCGCCGACTGTTGCTTCCACGACTATTGCTAACGTTTAGCGATAAAGTAAAGCATTACATAGCGCTTAATGATTGACACGCAGGTCATACAATAATTAAAGACAACTCTATGGCTCCTGCCAGTTGCCGTACTCATCGACATGCAAGTCGTGATATTCTATACAACACATGATCATCTCATACATCACATATATCTCATCATGTAATTGGCCATATCACATCACAACATACCCTGCAAAAACAAGTTAGACGTCCTCTAATTGTTGTTGCAAATTTTACGTGGCTGCTACGGGTTTGCAAGAACCGTTCTTACCTACGCAAAACCACAACGTGGTGTAGTGATTGCTTTTTGATCTTCTAAAAGAACCATCTTCATTGAAATCGATTCAACTAAAGTGAGAGAGACAGACACCCGCTAGCCATCTTTATGCAACGAAGTTACATGTCAGTTGAAGGAACCTGTCTCGCGTAAGTGTACGCGTAATGTCGGTCCGGGCCGCTTCATCTCACAGTACCGCCGAATCAAGTATCAACTAGTAACGGCAAGCAATATGTATACACCCACGCCCACAACTCGTTTGTGTTCTACTCGAGATCTCATCTACGCATAGACCTGGCTCATGATGCCACTATTGGGGAACGTTGCATGGGAAACAAAAATTTTCCTACGCACACACAAGATCTATCCATGGTGATGAGCATCTACGAGAGGGAGAGTGAATCTACATACCCTTGTAGATCGCTAAGCGGAAGCGTTTAAGAAACGCGGTTGATGTAGTCGAACGTCTCCGCGATCCAAATCGCAAGTCGTCCCTCGATCCGATCACGAACTAGCGCCGAACGGACGGCACCTCCGCGTTCAACACACGTACGGCTTGATGACGCCTTCACCTCCTCGATCCAGCGAGCGATGGTGAAGTAGTGGTTGAGTTCCAGCAGCACGACGGCGTGGTGATGGTGGTGAGGAACAATCTCTGCAGGGCTTCGCCAAGCGCTACAGAGATTATGACGGAGGAACTAGAGGGTTAGGGTTGCCGCACACGGCTTAGGGAAATCTTGATGTATATCGTGTGCTAGCCCTGCCCCTCTATTTATATGTTGAGCCTTGGGGTCTAAACTTGGAGTAAAAGCCTCCTCCAGGTCGGTTTTGCCCGCACAAGGTCGGTTTGGCCCGCAGGAAAAGAGTCCAACTCGGATCCCTACCGAACCGTGTACAGCCGCGCACAAGCGGTAGTACCGCTTGGGCGGTAGTACCGCTTCACACAAGCGGTAGTACCGCTCGGGCGGTAGTACCGCTTCACCAAGCGGTAGTACCGCTTACGCGGCAGCAAAACTATTTTTGCACTTTCCAATACCTCGTGGGTTTTTATCCCTTGGCCCATATAAAGTGTTCTTGCACCCGAACACTTCGGTAAACATCCGGAACCCCTTCCGGTGAACTCCGGAACCCTTCCGGAGATCAAAACACTATTATCACATATATCAATCTTTACCTCCGGACTATTCCGGAGATCCTCGTCATGTCCGGGATCTTATCCGGGACTCCGAACAACTTTCGGTCACCAACATAATAACTCAATTATACTAATCGTCACCAAACGTTAAGTGTGTAGACCCTGCGGGTTCGAGAACTATGTAGACATGACCGAGACACCTCTATGGCCAATAACCAATAGCGGGACCTGGATGCCCATATTGGCTCCTACATATTCTACGAAGATCTTTTATCGGTCGAACCTCTATGTCAAGGATTCAGTTAATCCCGTATGATGTTCCCTTTGTTCTTCGGTATGTTACTTGCCCGAGATTCGATCGTCGGTATCTCTATACCTAGTTCAATCTCGTTACCGGCAAGTCTCTTTACTCGTTCCGTAATACAAGATCTCGTGGCTAACACTTTAGTCACATTGCTTGCAAGGCTCATTGTGATGTTGTATTACCGAGTGGGCCCTGAGATACCTCTCCGTCATACGGAGTAACAAATCCCAGTCTTGATCCATGCCAACCCAACAGACATCCTCGGAGATACCTGTAGAGCACCTTTATAGTCGCCCAGTTACGTTGCGACGTTTGATACACACAAGGTACTCCTCCGATGTCAGGGAGTTGCATGATCTCATGGTCATAGGAACAGATACTTGACATGCAGAAAACAATAGCAATAAACTGACACGATCATATGCTACGTTCGTAGTTTGGGTCTTGTCCATCACATCATTCTCCTAATGATGTGATCCCGTTATCAAATGACATCTCATGTCAATGGCTAGGAAACCTTAACCATCTTTGATCAACGAGCTAGTCAACTAGAGGCTTACTAGGGACACAGTGTTGTCTATGTACCCACACATGTATTTGAGTTTCCAATCAATACAATTATAGCATGGATAATAAACGATTATCATGAACAAGGAAATATAATAATAACCAATTTATTTTTGCCTCTAGGGCATATTTCCAACAGTTGCTACGGTCTCAACGGTGGCAGTGGTTGGAGCTGAGGTGGACTAGGATGAGAGCTTGGAGGAGGAAGATCCGCGGCTACTGCCGGCGAGGTTCGAAGGCCAGAGGCCTTCTCGGCGTTGCCACCAGCTACTGGGGTTCGATTTGAGAGTGTAGGAGTGGGTTGGGATGGTTAGACCGATCGGGGAAGAGCTCTATATATAGGAGGAGGCGAGGCAGGGTTCGGACTCCGCCGGAGCTGTGCGGCAGGGCGAACCGGGGACGGTGAGGAGTCGGGCGAGCTAGGGGACGACGCAGGCGAGGCCAAGCACAGCGCTCGCACGCGGGCTCGGGCGCAGGCGCACTAAGGGGAACAGAGGCGCACGTGCAAGCCACTGTGCCGTCGGCTAGCGCCGTGGCTGCTTCCGCCGTGCCCCCTTCCGGCGCCGGGGAAGGTCAGGGAGGGGCTGGGGGGATGAATGGGAGTGTACTGAGTCGACTAGACACGATGCGGTGGCGCGAGGGGAGAGGTTGGACGGCAGCCGATCGGACCCGATGGGCAGAGCGCCCAGAGCGCGTGCATTGCACCCTGCTCGCACGCGGTCACCGCGTGCATTGGCATGCAGGTAACTTTCGGCGCTGCCACACTATGTCCATCGTAATGTCCCTTCCACGCGGTGCCTAGAATTACTCTTGGCTCGACAGATGGCTCAATGGAGGTGACAAGAGGAAGCAGCATCTGGACAGAAACTTGCACCAAGTACTGAGGACAAACGGCTGGGCACTTTGAGCTGAAATTAGGCGTTTAAGCATTTCTTAGGAAGGTCATTAAGTGGTAAAAATTTCAGATTAAAAAGATCAAGGAATAATATAGTTGCTTCACAAAGTGACTTTTCTGTCCAGAAGCAAAAATATTTTCCTGGGCTGAAATTTTCCAAATGACCATGGGATATTTTTGCACAGGAAGGTGAGGCATGACCCAAAGAATATTTGGGAATTTTCTAGGAATTTTCTGGGCAATAAAAATAGGGGTTGCTTCATAGCTATATGAGAAAAGGAGCATTTTCAGAGAGAAAAAGCATATAATGCCATTAAATAAAAATACCCAATGGCATTATTATGAGAGGGATGAGGTCTAGGGAGGGTTTATGGATGAAAGAACCCACTTGGAAGAAAATCAAAAATAAATCCAAGTGGTAAGTCCAAAAGAAATGACTGGAAAACCCAATTGCAAATAAAACATTCAATAAATCCAAATAAATCCAAATAAAAGAAAAAGGCAAAATCCAGGGTGTTACAACCCTCGACACTCGATATTAGCTCTGCAGAGTCGAGCAACTTAAGGGGGGATGTGCGGTGCTGTGCTGGTCTCAGCCCGTCGATCATCTCGATCAGGGCACTGTTAACTAAGCGGGGCAACTAGGACAAAGAAGAGGGGCCACAGATGGATTTCCTGTTGGAAATATGCCCTAGAGGCAATTAATAAAGTGTTTATTATCATATTTCCCCGTTCATGATAATGGTTTATTATTCATGCTAGAATTGTATTGACCGGAAACTTAATACATGTGTGAATAGATAAACAAATACTGAGTCCCTAGTAAGCCTCTACTAGACTAGCTCGTTGATCAAAAGATGGTCAAGATTTCCTGACCATGGACATGAGTTGTCATTTGATAACGGGATCACATCATTAGGAGAATGATGTGATGGACTTGACCCAACCGTTAGCATAGCATATGATCGTTCAGTTTAATGCTATTGCTTTCACTATGTCAAATACACGTTCCTCTGACCATGAGATCATGCAACTCCCGGATACCGTAGGAATACTTTGGGTGTATCAAACGTCACAACGTAACTGGGTGATTATAAAGGTGCACTGCAGGTATCTCCAAAAGTGTTTGTTGAGTTGGCATGGATCAAGATTGGGATTTGTCACTCCGACTATCGGAGAGGTATCTCTGGGCCCTCTCGGTAATACAGCATCACAGAAGCCTTGCAAGCACCGTGACTAAAGAGTTAGTTGCAAGATGATGTATTACGGAACGAGTAAAGAGACTTGCCGGTAACGAGATTGAACTAGGTATTGGATACCGACGATCGAATCTCGGGCAAGTAACATACCGCCGGACAAAGGGAACAACGTATGTTGTCATATGAGGTTCACCGATAAAGATCTTCGTGGAATATGTAGGAACCAATATGAGCATCCAGGTCCCGCTGTTGGTTATTGACCAGAGAGTTGTCTCGGTCATGTCTACATCATTCCCGAACCCGTAGGGTCCGCACACTTAAGGTTCGATGACGATATAGTATTATATGAGTTATGTGATTGGTGACCGAATGTTGTTCGGAGTCCCGGATGAGATCACGGACATGACGAGGAGTCTCGGAATGTCCGAGAGGTAAAGATTCATATATTGGAAGGCTATATTCGGACGTCGAAAAGGTTCCGAGTGATTCGGGTATTTTTCGGAGTACCGGGGAGTTACGGGAATTCACCGGGAGAAGTAATGGGCCTTATTGGGCCATACGGGAAAAGGAGAGGCAGGCCACATGAGGAGGCGCGCGCCCCCCCTTGCCCAAACCGAATTGGACTAGGGGAGGGGGCGCAGCCCCCTCTTTCCTTTCCCTCTCCCTTCCCCCTTTCCTACTCCGTATGGGAGGTGGAATCCTACTAGGACTAAGGAGTCCTAGTAGGACTCCCCACACTTGGCGCACCCCTAGGGGGCCGGCCTCCTCCCTCTCATCCTTTATATATGGGGGCAAGGGGGCACCCCAAACTACACAATTGTCCCATAGCCGTGTGCGGTGCCCCGATCTCCGTTTTCCACCTCGGTCATATTTTCGGAGAGCTTAGGCGAAGCCCTGCCGGAATCACTTCACCGTCACCATCGCCACGCCGTCGTGCTGACGGAACTCATCTACTTCCTCGACGTCTTGCTGGATCAAGAAGGCGAGGATCGTCACCGAGCTGCACGTGTGTAGAACTCGGAGGTGCCGTACGTTCGGTACTCGATCGGTGGAGCTCGAAGGATTGTTCGACTACATCAACCGCGTTGTGAGACGCTTCCGCTAACGGTCTACGAGGGTACGTAGACACACTCTCCCCTCTCGTAGCGATGCATCTCCATGGATAGATCTTGCGTGAGCGTAGGAAATTTTTTGAAATTCATGCTTCGTTCCCCAACAGTGGCATCCGAGCCAGGTCTATGCGTAGATGTGATTTGCACGAGTAGAACACAAACGAGTTGTGGGCGTGGGTGTATACATATTGCTTGCCGTTACTAGTTGATACTTGATTCGGCGGTATTGTGAGATGAAGCGGCCCGGACCGACATTACGCGTACGCTTACGCGAGACAGGTTTCACCGCTAAGTGCACTCGTTGCATAAAGGTGACTGGCGGGTGTCTGTCTCTCTCACTTTAGTTGAATCGGTTTCAATGAAGAGGGTTCTTTTAGAAGATCAAAAAGCAATCACTACACCACGTTGTGGTTTTGCGTAGGTAAGAACGGTTCTTGCAAACCTGTAGCAGCCACGTAAAATTTGCAACAACAAAGTAGAGGACGTCTAACTTGTTTTTGCAGGGTATGCTGGTGATGTGATATGGCCAAGACATGATGTGATATAAGTTGTTGTATGAGATGATCATGTTTTGTAAGTTATCAGGCAACCGACAGGAGCCTTATGGTTGTCTCTTTATTGTATGCAATGCCAACGCTATGTAATTGCTTTACTTTACCGCTATGAGTTAGCAGTAGTAGTAGTAGCAATAGCCGGTGAGACGACCATGACGCTGCGATGGAGATCAAGGTGTCACGACGCTACGATGGAGATCATGGTGTCAACCCGGTGACGATGGAGATCATGACGGTGCTTTGCTGATGGAGATCAAAAGCACAAGACGATGATGGCCATATCATGTCACATATTGAATTGCATGTGATGTTAATCCTTTTATGCATCTTATTTTGCTTAGGACGACGGTAGCATTATAAGATGATCCCTTCACTAAATTTCAAGATAGGTGTTCTCCCCTAGTATGCACCGTTGCGAAGGTTCGACGCTTCTAAGCACCACGTGATGATCGGGTGTGATGGATTCTTTCGTTCGCATACAACGGGTGTAAGCCAGTTTTACACACGCAGAATACTTGGGTTAAACTTGACGAGCCTAGCATGTACAGACATGGCCTCGGAACACAAGAGACCGAAAGGTCGAACATGAGTCATATAGTAGATATGATCAACATGAAAGATGTTCACCATTGATAACTAATCCACCTCACGTGATGATCGGACGTGGTTTAGTTGATGTGGATCATGTTACACTTAGACAACTTGAGGGATGTTAATCTAAGTGGGAGTTCTTAAGTAATTTGATTAATTGAACTTCAATTGTCATGAACATAGTCTTACTTGTCTTAGCAAATTTATGTTGTAGATCAATAGACCGCGCTGTAGTTCCCCTGTTTTTATTATGTTCCTAGAGAAAAAGAAGTTGAAAGTTGATGGAAGCAACTATGCGGACTAGGTCCGTGATCTGAGGATTGTCCTCACTGCTGCACAGAAGGCTTATGTCCTTAATGCACCGCTCAGTGAAATACCCCTACGGCTTCGTCTGAGGACGTTATGAACGTCTGGCAGACAAGAAAAGATGACTACTCGATAGTTCAGTGCGCCATACTTTACGGCTTAGAACCGGAGCTCCAAATATGTTTTGAGCAACACGGAGCATATGAGATGTTCCAAGAGCTGAAAATTTGTTTTTCAAGCTCACACCCGGGTCGAGAGGTATGACACCTTCGACAAGTTCTATAGCTACAAGATGGAGGAGAACAGCTCCGTTAGTGAGCATGTACTCAGAATGTCTGAGTACTTCAAACACTAGAATCAAGTGGGAGTTAGACTTCCGAATAAAGTGGTGATTGATAGAGTTCTCTAGTCACTATCACTAAGCTACTGGATCTTCGTGATGAACTATAAACATGCAAGGGATAGAAGATCCTTAAGCTATTCGCGATGCTACAATCTGCGGATGTAGAAATCAAAAGAGGGAGCATCAAGTGTTGATGGTTAATAAGACCACTAGTTTCAAGAAGGGCAAGGGAAAGAAAAGGGAACTTCAAGAAGAACGGTAAAATAGTTGCCGCTCACGCGAAGAAACCCAAGGCTGAACCAAACCCGAGACTTAGTGCTCCCATTGCAAAGGGAAATGTCACAGGGAGCGGAACTTCCCCAAAGTAACTGGCAGATAATAAGACTGGCAATGTCAACAAAGATATTTGATATACATGTTATTGATATGTACCTTACTAGTACTCGGGTATTTGATACTTGTTCAGTTGCTTACAACTTGAAACATGGAGCTTCGGAATAAACGAGGGCTAGCTAAGAACGAGGTGACGATGTGCATTGGAAGTGTCTCCAAGGTTGATGTGATCACCATCGCCACGCTCTCTCTACCTTCAGGATTAGTGATGAACCTAAATAATTGTTATTTGGTGCTTGCGTTAAGCATGAACATTATATCTGATAGTGTTTATTGCAAGACGGTTATTCAATTTCAGAGAATAATTGTTATTCTATTTGGATAATATCATTGATGATCATGCACTTAAAATGAAAGGTTTATAGAATCTTGATCGTAGTAATACATATGTTCATAACACGAATGCCAAAAGATAATGATAGTACCACATATTTGTGGCACTGCCGCTTAGGTCATATCAGTGTTAAACACATGAAGAAACTCCATGCAGATGGGTTTTTGGAATCTCTTGATTATGAATCATTTGAGACATGTGAACCGTGCCTTATTGGCAAGATGACTAAAACTCCGTTCTCCGGAACAATGGAGCGAGCAACCAACTTATTGGAAATAATACATACCGATGTATGCGGTCCGATGAGTGTTGAGGCGCGCGGTGGATATCGTTATATTCTCACGTTCACTGATGATTTGAGTAGATATGGTTATGTCTACTTGATGAAGCATAAATCTGAAACATTTGAAAAGTTCAAAGAATTTCAGAGTGAAGTAGAGAACCATCGTAACAAGAAAATAAAGTTCTTACGATCTGATCGTGGAGGAGAATATTTGAGTTACGAGTTTGGCAATCACTTAAGACAATGTGGAATTGTTTCACAGCTCACGCCACATGGAACACCACAGCGTAATGGTGTGTCCGAACGTCGTAATCGTACTCTATTGGATATGGTGCATTCTATGATGTCTCTTACCGATTTGCCACTATCATTTTGGGGTTATACATTAGAGACAGTTGCATTCACTTTAAACAAGGGCACCGTCTAAATCCGTTGAGATGACACCGTATGAACTGTGGTTTGCAAGAAACCTAAGATGTCGTTTCTGAAAGTTTGGAGATGCAATGCTTATGTCAAAAGGCTTCAGCCAGATAAGGTCGAACCCAAAGCGGATAAGTGCGTCTTCATAGGATACCCAAAGGAGACCGTTGGGTACACCTTCTACCACAGATCCGAAGGCAAAGTATTCGTTGCTAAGAATGGATCCTTTCTAGAGAAGGAGTTTCTCTCGAAAGAAGTGAGTGGGAGGAAAGTAGAACTTGATGAGATAATTGTACCTCCTCTGGATAGTAGTACGCCACAGAAAGAAATTTCTGTGACACCAACACAGACCAGAGAAGAAGTTGATGATGATGATCATGAGGCTTCGGATCAAGTTGCTACAGAACCTCGTAGGTCAACCAGGACACGCTCCGCACCAGATTGGTACGGCAATCCTGTCTTGGAGGTCATGTTGTTAGACAACGGTGAACCTACGAACTATGAAGAAGCGATGGCGAGCCCGGATTCCGACAAATGGCTTGAGGCCATGAAATCCGAGATTAGATCCATGTATGAGAACAAAGTGTGGACTTTGGTAGACTTGCCCGATGAAACGGCGAGCTATTAAAAATAAATGGATCTTTACGAAGAAGACGGACGCTGATGGTAATGTCACCGTCTATAAAGCTCGACTTGTTGCTAAAGGTTATCGACAAGTTCAAGGAGTTGACTACGATGAGACTTTCTCACCCGTAGCGATGCTAAAGTCTGTCAGAATTATGTTAGCAATTGCCGCGTTTTATGATTATGAAATCTGGCAAATGGACGTCAAAACGGCATTCCTTAATGGATTCCTTAAGGAAGAATTGTATATGATACAACCGGAAGGTTTTGTCGATCCTAAAGGTGCTAACAAAGTATGCAAGCTCCAGCGATCCATCTATGGACTGGTGCAAGCATCTCGGAGCTGGAATACTCGCTTTGATGAAGTGATCAAAGCGTTTGGGTTTATGCAAGTTTATGGAGAAACTTGTATTTACAACAAAGTGAGTGGGAGCTCTATAACATTTCTAATAAGTATATGTGATTGGAAATGATGTAGAATTTCTGGAAAGCATAAAGAATTAATTGAAAGGAGTTTTTCAATAAAAACCTGCTTTTTGAGTTATCCACGGTTTGGGCATCGAGATCTATAGAGATAGATCAAGACACCTGATAAAAGATTTTCACACACCTTGATTAGATTTTGAAGAAGTTCAAAATGGATCAAGTCAAAAGAAATAAGTTCTTGGCTGGTGTGAAGTGGAGTAAGACTTGAAGATCTAGGTAAAGGTTGTTTACATGTTAGGCATCAAAATCTATAGAGATAGATTGAGACGCCTCATATGACTTTCACAAAACATATACCTTGACAAGATTTTGAAGAAGTTCAAAATGGATCAGTCAAAGAAGGAGTTCTTGACTGTGGTGAAAGGTGTGAAGTTGAGTAAGACTCAAATCTCGACCACGGCAAAATAAATAGAATGGATGAAGGTTATCCCCTATGCCTCGGCCATAGGTTCTATAAAGTATGCCAAGCTGTGTGCCTTGCCATGTGTCTGGCAAAAGAGGTACCAAAGTGATCCAGGAGTAGATCACTGGACAGCGGTCAAATTATCCTTAAGATGACTAAGGAAGAATTTCTCGGGAATAGAGATGATAAAGAGTTCGTCGTAAGGGGTTACGTCGATGCAAGCTTTAAACACTGATCCGAAAGAATATGAGTCTCAGACCGGATAAGTATAGTGGGAAATTTTTTTGGAGTAGCTCCAAACAGAGTGTGGTAGCAGCATCTACATAGAGATTTGCCAAGAACACACGGACCTGAATATTGCAGACCCGTTGACTAAAACCTCTCTCACAAGCAAAACATGATTAGCTTTAGAACTGATTAAGTGTTAATTACATGGAGATGTAATCTAGATTATTGACTCTAGTGCAAGTGGGAGACTGTTGGAAATATGCCCTAGAGGCAATAATAAATTAGTTATTATCATATTTCCCCATTCATGATAATAGTTTATTATTCATGCTAGAATTGTATTGACCGGAAACTAAATACATGTGTGAATAGATAAACAAATACTGTGTCCCTAGTAAGCCTCTACTAGACTAGCTCGTTGATCAAAAGATGGTCAAGATTTCCTGACCATGGACATGAGTTGTCATTTGATAATGAGATCACATCATTAGGAGAATGATGTGATGGACTTGACCCAACCGTTAGCATAGCAAATGATCGTTCAGTTTATTGCTATTGCTTTCACTATGTCAAATACACGTTCCTCTGACCATGAGATCATGCAACTCCCGGATACCGTAGGAATACTTTGGGTGTATCAAACGTCACAACGTAACTGGCTGATTATAAAGGTGCACTACAGGTATCTCCGAAAGTGTTTGTTGAGTTGGCATGGATCGAGATTGGAATTTGTCACTCCGACTATCGGAGAGGTATCTTTGGGCCCTCTCGGTAATACAGCATCACAGAAGCCTTGCAAGCACCGTGACTAAAGAGTTAGTTACAAGATGATGTATTACGGAACGAGTAAAGAGACTTGCCGGTAACGAGATTGAACTAGGTATTGGATACCGACGATCGAATCTCGGGCAAGTAACATACCGCCAGACAAAGGGAACAACGTATGTTGACATATGAGGTTCACCGATAAAGATCTTCGTGGAATATGTAGGAACCAATATGAGCATCCAAGTTCCGCTGTTGGTTATTGACCGGAGAGTCGTCTCGGTCATGTCTACATCATTCCCGAACCCGTAGGGTCCGCACACTTAAGGTTCGATGACGATTTAGTATTATATGAGTTATGTGATTGGTGGCCGAAGTTTGTTCGGAGTCCCGGATGAGATCACGGACATGACGAGGAGTCTCGAAATGGTCGAGAGGTAAAGATTCATATATTGGAAGGCTATATTCGGACGTCGAAAAGGTTCCGAGTGATTCGGGTATTTTTCACAGTACCGGGGAGTTACAGGAATTCACCGGGAGAAGTAATGGGCCTTATTGGGCCATACGGGAAAAGGAGAGGCAGGCCACGTGAGGAGGCTTGCGCCCCCCCCCCCTTGCCCAAACCGAATTGGACTAGGGGAGGGGGCGCAGCCCCCTCTTTCCTTTCCCTCTCCCTTCCCTCTTTCCTACTCCGTATGGGAGGTGGAATCCTACTAGGACTAAGGAGTCCTAGTAGGACTCCCCACACTTGGCGCACCCCTAGGGGGCCGGCCTCCTCCCTCTCATCCTTTATATACGGGGGCAAGGGGGCACCCGAAAGTACACAATTGTCCCATAGCCGTGTGCGGTGCCCCGATCTCCGTTTTTCACCTCGGTCATATTTTCGGAGAGCTTAGGTGACGCCCTGCCGGAATCACTTCACCGTCACCGTCGCCACGCCGTTGTGCTGACGGAACTCATCTACTACCTCGACGTCTTGCTGGATCAAGAAGGCTAGGAACGTCACCGAGCTGCACGTGTGTAGAACTCGGAGGTGCCGTACGTTCGGTACTTGATCGGTGGAGCTCAAAGGATTGTTCGACTACATCAACCGCGTTGTGAGACGCTTCCGCTAACTGTCTACGAGGGTACGTAGACACACTCTCCCCTCTCGTAGCGATACATCTCCATGGATAGATCTTGCGTGAGCGTAGGAAATTTTTTTGAAATTCATGCTCCGTTCCCCAACACGTAGGTCGACCAGAGTACGTTCCGCACTAGAGAGGTACGGTAATCCTATTCTGGAAGTTATGTTGTTAGACAACAGCGAACCTAAGAACTATGAAGAAGCTATGATAAGCCCGGATTCCGACAAATGGCTTGAGGCCATGAAATCTGAGATAGGATCCATGTATGAGAACAAAGTGTGGACATTGGTGGACTTGCCCGATGATCGGCAAGCCATTGAGAATAAATGGATTTTTAAGAGGAAGACGGATGCTAATGGTAATATCACTGTCTACAAAGCTCGACTTGTCACGAAAGGTTTTCGACAAGTTCAAGGGGTCTGTCTCTCTCACTTTAGTTGAATCGGTTTCAATGAAGAGGGTTCTTTTAGAAGATCAAAAAGCAATCACTACACCACGTTGTGGTTTTGCGTAGGTAAGAACGGTTCTTGCAAACCCGTAGCAGCCACGTAAAACTTGCAACAACAAAGTAGAGGACGTCTAACTTGTTTTTGCAGGGTATGCTGGTGATGTGATATGGCCAAGACATGATGTGATATAAGTTGTTGTATGAGATGATCATGTTTTGTAAGTTATCAGGCAACCGGCAGGAGCCTTATGGTTGTCTCTTTATTGTATGCAATGCCAACGCTATGTAATTGCTTTACTTTACCGCTATTAGTTAGCAGTAGTAGTAGTAGTAGCAATAGCCGGCGAGACGACCATGACGCTACGATGGAGATCAAGGTGTCACGACGCTACGATGGAGATCAAGGTGTCAACCCGGTGACGATGGAGATCATGACGGTGCTTTGCTGATGGAGATCAAAAGCACAAGACGATGATGGCCATATCATGTCACATATATTGAATTGCATCTGATGTTAATCCTTTTATGCATCTTATTTTGCTTAGGACGACGGAAGCATTATAAGATGATCTCTTCACTAAATTTCAAGATAAGTGTTCTCCCCTAGTATGCACCGTTGCGAAGGTTCGACGCTTCTAAGCACCACGTGATGATCGGGTGTGATGGATTCTTTCGTTCGCATACGACGGGTGTAAGCCAGTTTTACACACGCAGAATACTTGGGTTAAACTTGACGAGCCTAGCATGTACAGACATGGCCTCGGAACACAAGAGACCGAAAGGTCGAACATGAGTCATATAGTAGATATGATCAACATGAAAGATGTTCACCATTGATAACTAATCCACCTCACGTGATGATCGGACGTGGTTTAGTTGATGTGGATCATGTTACACTTAGACAACTTGAGGGATGTTAATCTAAGTGGGAGTTCTTAAGTAATTTGATTAATTGAACTTCAATTATCATGAACATAGTCTTACTTGTCTTAGCAAATTTATGTTGTAGATCCATAGACCGCGCTGTAGTTCCCCTGTTTTTATTATGTTCCTAGAGAAAACGAAGTTGAAAGTTGATGGAAGCAACTATGCGGACTAGGTCCGTGATCTGAGGATTGTCCTCACTGCTGCACAGAAGGCTTATGTCCTTAATGCACCGCTCAGTGAAATACCCCTACGGCTTCGTCTGAGGACGTTATGAACGTCTGGCAGACAAGAAAAGATGACTACTCGATAGTTCAGTGCGCCATACTTTACGGCTTAGAACCGGAGCTCCAAATATGTTTTGAGCAACACGGAGCATATGAGATGTTCCAAGAGCTGAAAATTTGTTTTTCAAGACTCACACCCGGGTCGAGAGGGATGACACCTTCGACAAGTTCTATAGCTACAAGATGGAGGAGAACAACTCCGTTAGTGAGCATGTACTCAGAATGTCTGAGTACTTCAAACACTTGAATCAAGTGGGAGTTAGACTTCCGAATAAAGTGGTGATTGATAGAGTTCTCTAGTCACTATCACTAAGCTACTGGATCTTCGTGATGAACTATAAACATGCAAGGGATAGAAGATCCTTAAGCTATTCGCGATGCTACAATCTGCGGATGTAGAAATAAAAAAAAGGAAGCATCAAGTGTTGATGGTTAATAAGACCACTAGTTTCAAGAAGGGCAAGGGAAAGAAAAGGGAACTTCAAGAAGAACGGTAAAACAGTTGCCGCTCACGCGAAGAAACCCAAGGCTGAACCAAACCCGAGACTTAGTGCTCTCATTGCAAAGGGAAATGTCACAGTGAGCGGAACTTCCCCAAAGTAACTGGCAGATAATAAGACTGGCAATGTCAACAAAGATATTTGATATACATGTTATTGATATGTACCTTACTAGTACTCGTAGGAGCACCTGGGTATTTGATACTTGTTCAGTTGCTTACAACTTGAAACATGGAGCTTCGGAATAAACGAGGGCTAGCTAAGAACGAGGTGACGATGTGCATTGGAAGTGTCTCCAAGGTTGATGTGATCACCATCGCCACGCTCTCTCTACCTTCAGGATTAGTGATGAACCTAAATAATTGTTATTTGGTGCTTGCGTTAAGCATGAACATTATATCTGATAGTGTTTATTGCAAGACGGTTATTCAATTTCAGAGAATAATTGTTATTCTATTTATTTGGATAATATCATTGATGATCATGCACTTAAAATGAAAGGTTTATTGAATCTTGATCGTAGTAATACATATGTTCATAACACGAATGCCAAAAGATAATGATAGTACCACATATTTGTGGCACTGCCGCTTAGGTCATATCAGTGTTAAACACATGAAGAAACTCCATGCAGATGGGTTTTTGGAATCTCTTGATTATGAATCATTTGAGACATGTGAACCGTGCCTTATTGGCAAGATGACTAAAACTCCGTTCTCCGGAACAATGGAGCGAGCAACCAACTTATTGGAAATAATACATACCGATGTATGCGGTCCGATGAGTGTTGACGCGCGCGGTGGATATCGTTATGTTCTCACGTTCACAGATGATTTGAGTAGATGTCTACTTGATGAAGCATAAATCTGAAACATTTGAAAAGTTCAAAGAATTTCAGAGTGAAGTAGAGAACCATCGTAACAAGAAAATAAAGTTCTTACGATCTGATCGTGGAGGAGAATATTTGAGTTACGAGTTTGGCAATCACTTAAGACAATGTGGAATTGTTTCACAGCTCACGCCACATGGAACACCACAGCGTAATGGTGTGTCCGAACGTCGTAATCGTACTCTATTGGATATGGTGCGTTCTATGATGTCTCTTACCGATTTGCCACTATCATTTTGGGGTTATGCATTAGAGACAGCTGCATTCACTTTAAACAAGGGCACCGTCTAAATCCGTTGAGATGACACCGTATGAACTGTGGTTTGCAAGAAACCTAAGATGTCGTTTCTGAAAGTTTGGGGATGCGATGCTTATGTCAAAAGGCTTCAGCCAGATAAACTCGAACCCAAAGCGGATAAGTGTGTCTTCATAGGATACCCAAAAGAGACCGTTGGGTACACCTTTTACCACAGATCCGAAGGCAAAATTTTCATTGCTAAAGAATGGATCCTTTCTAGAGAAGGAGTTTCTCTCGAAAGAAGTGAGTGGGAGGAAAGTAGAACTTGATGAGGTAATTGTACCTCCTCTGGATAGTAGTACGCCATAGAAAGAAATTTCTGTGACACCAACACAGACCAGAGAAGAACTTGATGATGATGATCATGAGGCTTTGGATCAAGTTACTACAGAACTTCGAAGGTCAACCAGGACACGTTCCGCACCAAAGTGGTACGGAAATCCAGTCTTGGAGGTTATGTTGTTAGACAACGGTGAACCTTCGAACTATGAAGAAGCGATGGCAAGCCCGGATTCCGACAAATGGCTTGAGGCCATGAAATCCGAGATTGGATCCATGTATGAGAACAAAGTGTGGACTTTGGTAGACTTGCCCGATGAACGGCGAGCTATTGAAAATAAATGGATCTTTAAGAAGAAGACGGATGCTGATGGTAATATCACCGTCTATAAAGCTCGACTTGTTGCTAAAGGTTATCACCAAGTTCAAGGAGTTGACTACGATAAGACTTTCTCACCCGTAGCGATGCTAAAGTCTGTCAGAATTATGTTAGCAATTGCCGCGTTTTATGATTATGAAATCTGGCAAATGGACGTCAAAACGGCATTCCTTTACGGATTCCTTAAGGAAGAATTGTATATGATACAGCCGGAAGGTTTTGTCGATCCTAATGGCACTAACAAAATATGCAAGCTCCAGCGATCCATCTATGGACTGGTGCAAGCATCTCGGAGCTGGAATACTCGCTTTGATGAAGTGATCAAAGCATTTGGGTTTATACAAGTTTATGGAGAAACTTGTATTTACAAGAAAGTGAGTGGGAGTTCTATAGCATTTCTAATAGTATATGTGGATGACATATTGTTGATAGGAAATGATGTAGAATTTTTGGAAAGCATAAAGAATTGAAAGGAGGTTTTCAATAAAAACCTGTTTTTGAGTTATCCACAGATTGGGCATCGAGATCTATGGAGATAGATCAAAACGCCTGATAAAAGTTCACACATCTTGATGAGTTTTTTGAAGAAGTTCAAAATAGGATCAAGTCAAAGAAATGAGTTCTTGCCTGGTGTGAAGTGGAGTAAGACTTGAAAATCTAGGTAAAGGTTGTTTTACATGTTAGGCATCAAAATCTATAGAGATAGATTGAGACGCCTCATAGGACTTTCACGAAGCACATACCTTGACAAGATTTTGAAGAAGTTCAAAATGGATCAGTCAAAGAAAGGGATCTTGCCTGTATTGCAAGGTGTGAGATTGAGTAAGACTCAAAGCCCGACCACGGCAGAAGACAAAGAGAAGATGAGTGTCATCCCCTATGCCTCAGCCATAGGCTCTATTTTGTATGCCATGCTGTGTACTAGACCTGATGTATGCCTCGCTATTAGCTTGGTGGGAAGGTACCAAAGTGATCCAGGAGTAGATCACTGGACAGCGGTCAAGAATATCCTGAAGTACCTGAAAAGGACTAAGGAAGAATTTCTCGGGAATAGAGGTGATAAAGAGTTCGTCGTAAAGGGTTACGTCGATGCAAGCTTTAAACACCGATCCGGAAGACTATGAGTCTCAGACCGGATACGTAAAGTGGGACAGTCGTTTTTGGAGTAGCTCCAAGCAGAGTGTGGTAGCAGCATCTACATATGACATAGAGATTTGCCAAGAACACACGGGTCTGAATATTGCAGACCCGTTGACTAAAACCTCTCTCACAAGCAAAACATGATCAGCCCTGGAACTGATTGGATGTTAATTACATGGAGATGTAAACTAGATTATTGACTCTAGTGCAAGTGGGAGACTGTTGGAAATATGCCCTAGAGGCAATTAATAAAGTGTTTATTATCATATTTCCCCGTTCATGATAATGGTTTATTATTCATGCTAGAATTGTATTGACCGGAAACTTAATACATGTGTGAATAGATAAACAAATACTGAGTCCCTAGTAAGCCTCTACTAGACTAGCTCGTTGATCAAAAGATGGTCAAGATTTCCTGACCATGGACATGAGTTGTCATTTGATAACGGGATCACATCATTAGGAGAATGATGTGATGGACTTGACCCAACCGTCAGCATAGCATATGATCGTTCAGTTTAATGCTATTGCTTTCACTATGTCAAATACACGTTCCTCTGACCATGAGATCATGCAACTCCCGGATACCGTAGGAATACTTTGGGTGTATCAAACGTCACAACGTAACTGTGTGATTATAAAGGTGCACTACAGGTATCTCCGAAAGTGTTTGTTGAGTTGGCATGGATCAAGATTGGGATTTGTCACTCCGACTATCGGAGAGGTATCTCTGGGCCCTCTCGGTAATACAGCATCACAGAAGCCTTGCAAGCACCGTGACTAAAGAGTTAGTTGCAAGATGATGTATTACGGAACGAGTAAAGAGACTTGCCGGTAACGAGATTGAACTAGGTATTGGATACCGACGATCGAATCTCGGGCAAGTAACATACCGCCGGACAAAGGGAACAACGTATGTTGTCATATGAGGTTCACCGATAAAGATCTTCGTGGAATATGTAGGAACCAATATGAGCATCCAGGTCCCGCTGTTGGTTATTGACCAGAGAGTTGTCTCGGTCATGTCTACATCATTCCCGAACCCGTAGGGTCCGCACACTTAAGGTTCGATGACGATATAGTATTATATGAGTTATGTGATTGGTGACCGAATGTTGTTCGGAGTCACGGATGAGATCACGGACATGATGAGGAGTCTCGGAATGTCCGAGAGGTAAAGATTCATATATTGGAAGGCTATATTCGAACGTCGGAAAGGTTCCAAGTGATTCGGGTATTTTTCGGAGTACCGGGGAGTTACGGGAATTCACCGGGAGAAGTAATGGGCCTTATTGGGCCATACGGGAAAAGGAGAGGCAGGCCACATGAGGAGGCGCGCGCCCCCCCTTGCCCAAACCGAATTGGACTAGGGGAGGGGGCGCAGCCCCCTCTTTCCTTTCCCTCTCCCTTCCCCCTTTCCTACTCCGTATGGGAGGTGGAATCCTACTAGGACTAAGGAGTCCTAGTAGGACTCCCCACACTTGGCGCACCCCTAGGGGGCCGGCCTCCTCCCTCTCATCCTTTATATACGGGGGCAAGGGGGCACCCCAAAGTACACAATTGTCCCATAGCCGTGTGCGGTGCCCCGATCTCCGTTTTCCACCTCGGTCATATTTTCGGAGAGCTTAGGCGAAGCCCTGCCGGAATCACTTCACCGTCACCGTCGCCACGCCGTCGTGCTGACGGAACTCATCTACTTCCTCGACGTCTTGCTGGATCAAGAAGGCGAGGATCGTCACCGAGCTGCACGTGTGTAGAACTCAGAGGTGCCGTACGTTCGGTACTCGATCGGTGGAGCTCGAAGGATTGTTCGACTACATCAACCGCGTTGTGAGACGCTTCCGCTAACGGTCTACGAGGGTACGTAGACACACTCTCCCCTCTCGTAGCGATGCATCTCCATGGATAGATCTTGCGTGAGCGTAGGAAATTTTTTGAAATTCATGCTCCGTTCCCCAACATTTCCATCAACCTATACTAAACATTTAGGATAGCAGGTAGGGTATCAATAATAGTTTACAAAATCAGGCTATGCATCAGAATAGGATCAATCAAAAGCAGTAGCAAATTCTAATGCAAGCAGGAGGGAGAAAGAATAGGTGATATAGGCATGCTCAAGGGGGTTTGTGTGACGCCCCGAGACCGATGCTCCAGATTCCTTCCATTTTTTTCCGTTGTTGCCATGTGATTCGTTTGCTTGTGGCACCTTGCCATGTCGTCATGTGCATTTCATCCGCATGTTTTCATAAAAATTTGCATCCGTTTGTAGTGTCATTCTCCCCGTCCCTTCCGTTGTCCGTTTCGAGACCCGACACACTCGCACGCGCCCGCGGCACCTCCGAAATATTATTTTATAAGTGGGATAAAAAATGGTAGATAGACCGCCTGCCAAATTTTATATGGTAGATAGACCGCCTGCCAAATTTCGTTCCATTCGGAGGTCGTTTGATGCCCCAACGGATAAATTATAGCGGCACTATAGCCAGATAAACGTCGGACGTTTTCGGTGTTCCGAAAACCATGCCGGGCTGCTATCCTCTCTCTTCTCTCAGCCCAATTCACTCCCACACAGGCCACCTAGCCCAGCTAGCCCTTCCCCTCTCGCTGGAGCCGTCCGATCCCGATCGGAGGGTCCGAAAACGGCCTCAAACCCCTCCATCTAGCCCCCTGCCTATAAAAGGAAGACCTAGCCCTCCATTTCTGTCAAAACCCTAGCCTAGCCCCTCCACCTACCTCTAGCCGCCGCCACCTCCCTCAAATCCCGCGCCTCGAGCCCACCACCACCACTTGGCGGCGTCCCAGCAGCCAGCCGCCACCTGCGCCGCCGCCCTCGGCCAACCACAGCCGGCCACGTCGCCCTCTGTCTCCCACCTCCAGCCGCGGCCTGCCAAGCCCATCCGTGGCCCGCCCGAGCCCATCGGGGCCCGAACGAGCCCGCGCGCCAGCCCGAGCGCCCCGCCGCCAGGGAGCTCGCCGCCTCCCTCTGCCTGCGTCGCCGCCTCCCGCGACCCGCCGCCGCATCCCCGTGCCCCGCGCCGGTTCCCCGCCGCCGTCGCCGCGTGACCCCGCGCCCCGAGGGCCTCCCCTGCAGTGCGCCGCCCCGCCATGGCCTCGAGCTCGCCGGCCCCGTCGCCGCCGGGACCCTAGCTCGCGTCGCCGCTCGCCTCCGACCAGATCCGGGGAGGAGCGACTCGGATCCGCCGTCCCCGTCGCCCTGTCGGCCTCTGCCTCGCCGCAGCCGCGCCGGCCACCTCCCTTGACCCCGCCATGGCCGGCCACATGCTCGCCCGGACAGCTCTGTCCGGGGATCTTCCCATCCCGCGAACCAAACAGTGGCTGGATCGCTCCATCCCGCACCGTCCAGTCCCGTTTTCCCGCGAGGTCCAGATTTTCACCGTCCCTGTAATTTTTTGCATCATATATGCATTTTGTGGAGCCTGTATCTTTGTGCATGTTGATCCTATGATGATGAACTTTATATGTAATTTGCTCTACTCTTTCTGCTCTACATGATGGTAGTAATTGCATCCATGATAGAACTCATCTTCATGTGCTAATCTCTATTGCAAAAGTGCATCATGCTGTTAACTGCAGAAACTGTTAATATGTGTCACTTTGTCATTTCTGTGTGATTTAATGCAAATGTCATATGAGCATCTTGTCAACATGTCTTTGGAGCATTTTCATGTCTTCTTACTGCTAGTATTTATTCCATGCCATGATATGCCATGATGTGACTGCCATGAGCTTGCAAACATGCCTAGTCAATGTTGTTGTTTTAAATCAAAGTTGTCTGTAATAAAACTTGCCAACTTTGCTTGATGGTTGCCACTAATCTAGAGCTCATATGTATTTGATTCCTTCATGTGTTTTGGCCTATGTGACGTGTACTTTGATGCCATGCCTTTGGTTGCCATGTAAAGTTCCTGTAGCATGTCTCTTTCTTGCTCTCAAGTCATATTAACCCTGCTCATGTATATGCTGTCATAATCTGTAGCAGAACATTGCATTTTGCATGGATCATATTGACTTAACCTTGATGCCTATGAACCTGAACCTTAAAGATGATTTGAAGTATGTCATGTCTACTTTAAGTGCATATCAAGTTTGTGCCCATCATGTTACTGTAGCTTGCTGTTTTGATGTTGGCAAAGTGCTATGTTGCTGTTTTGGGGCAGATTGCTATTATAACTTGTGTTGATTATAATTGTTGAACCGTTGCTCCGTTTTAATCATGTTCTTTATGAAACTTGCTTAGATTTGTGTGTAGTTTCATTTTGTCATGTTGCATCCTTGGTTTGAGTGTTTGTGGTTGATGTTTGCATGCATTTTGCATTATTGCCATGTTAATCTTGTTTAGTGCATATCTTCTAGACCGTAGCTCCGAATTAAATGTTCTACATATGTAACTTGACTAGAAAAACGTGTAGATCATCATGGTGCATGTTAACTTGTTGTTTAACAACTTTAACATTGTGTTTAATTCAGATCAACTAATTTCGAAATTTGCATATGGGGATTTACCGGAATTGTTGTTTGTGTTTCCGGCCTCATTTAAACTTGCCTAGTTGTATGGATTGCTTATGCTTCATCTCTTGCCATGTTTAACTACATTTAACCTTGTCATGCATCATACTTGGTTGTGCATCATGCCATGTTTACGCTGGTGTGTTTGCTTCTTTCCGGTTGTGCTTCTTCTCGATAGTTCCGGTTTCGTTGCGATTGTGAGGATTCGTTCGACTACGTTGGTTCGCCTTCCTCATGGACTCGATCTTCTTCCTAGCGGGATTTCAGGCAAGATGATCATGACCTTGGATATCTTTACTATCTTTGCTTGCTAGTTGTCTCGTTACTATCGCTATGTCGCGCTTCCTACCATATATATGTCAGCCTCCCATATGCCATGATACAGCCTCTAACCACCCTTACCCAGCAAACCGTTGTTTGGCTATGTTACCGCTTTGCTCAGCCCTTTCTTATAGCGTTGCTAGTTGCAGGTGCAGTTGCAGGTTGTTCCATGTTGGGACATGGATATCATGGGATATCACAATATCTCTTATTTAATTAATGCATTTATATACTTGGTAATGGGTGGAAGGCTCGGCCTTTTGCCTAGTGTTTTGTTCCACTCATGCCGCCCTAGTTTCCGTAATACCGGTGTTATGATCCTTGATTAGCGTTCCTAACATGCTCAGGGGAATGGGACCCTCTTGACAGTTCGCTTTGAATAACCGCTTCCAGCAAGGCCCAACTTTGGTTTTAACATTTGTCAACATAATAATACTGAATTGAATAATTAATTTGCATAGGGAGTTAGCGCTACCCGAGGATTCTTGATTCAACATAATACAGGTGGGCCAGTGCCGATGGTGTTGGTCCGAACCGGGCAGACTGCGGGGCCACCACGAGAAAACTCGAGGATCTGGTTTTACTCGTAGGCTTTCCCACCCGGTCGTGGCTTGAGACGAGATAAGCGCGGCTACTATCAGGGTGTCGGCACGCCGGGAGGTCTTGCTGGACTTGTGTTACCATTGTCGAAATGTCTTGTGCACCGGGATTCCGAGGATACTTCGGGCTATCTCGAGGTTGAGGTATTTCCACCGCAGCTTGTGTTGGTTTGTGATGGACCAGGTTGGAACACCCCTACAGGGTTAAATCTTACGCGAAGCCGTGCCCGCGGTTATGTGGCGACTTGGATATTTATAACCTCCGGTTGTAGAGAACTTGACACTAATTCTAAAAAATACACCAACTGTGTGCGTAACCGTGATCGTCTCTTCTTATGAGGTTTGAACCAAGAAGAGAACACGGTGGGGTTATGTTTGACTCGTAAGTAGGTGTTCAGGATCACTTCTTGATCATTATTAGTTTGCGACTGTTATGCGTAGTTTACTCTTTTTATTCTTGTACTCGTAAGTTAGCCACCATATAATGCTTAGTGCTTGCTGCAACCTCACCACCTTACCCTTCCATACCCATTAAGCTTTGATAGTCTTGTTACCCATGGTTATGGGATTGCTGAGTCCTCGTGGCTCACAGATTACTACAACAACAGTTGCAGGTACAGGTAAAGTGACGCTTTGACGTGAGCGCGATGCATGTTTGCTTTTGGAGTTCTTCTTCTTCGTCGATCAAGGGATAGGTTCCGGGTCGGCAGCCTGGGCTAGCAGGGTGGATGTCATTCGTATTTTTCGTTTGTGTTTCATCCGTAGTCGGATTCTGCTCTTCTGTTTGGTATTTGCTATGTATTGATGTATTCATGTGATGACTGTATGTATTTGTATGTATCCCCATCTATTATGTACATGGTACGATGTAATGATATTCACCTTGCAAGCGTCTTCGATATGCGCTTCTATCCCTGGTGGGGCCTCCGAGTCCCTCGAGGATAGGATCGCATATTGGGCGTGACAGTTTGCTTGCCTGGTTGCTCTGCGGCAAACGAGGGGTCGTCGACGGAGTAGCAGTCCTCGGGGGCAGCGTCGGTCTCGGTGTCTAATGGAAGAGAAGAGGGAGAAGAAACAATAAATAAAGGCAGACAAATGCAACACAGCTGCATGGCATGGCAGTATGCAGTGTTAGTGGTGACCTAATGCATTGCTACATGTCGCAGACGAAGCGGGAAAATATCTGAGATATTTTCCCGGCCTTTAGGCAGACATCGGTGTACTGAACCGGAGGGGAAGGTTCCATGTTCAATATTTAGGAGTGATGGTCAAGCATTTTGACCACATATTCGGATTCGTTTCGAAATTCTAAGCAACTTTCATGTTGAAAACTTTTCGATCCGAGCTACGGTTGAATTTCTACGAATTTTCAAAGTTTTAAGCTATTTTCTGAAATTTCCTGGATTTATTTAATTTCGAAAATAAAAGGAAAATTGCTATGGGTACACAGAAGTGTACCCAACAATATGCACGTGTGGCTGACAGTGGGCCCAAGTTGACTGCCCAGTCAGCAGGGCAGTCAACTGGAGGCTTGACTGGTCAAAGAGGGTCCACTGGACCCACCTGCCAGTGACTGGACTTGTCCAGTCAGCTGGTTTGACTGGTCAACTGGGTCCAGTGGGACCCAGTGGTCAGCCTCTGGTTAATTAAACAGCGTTTTGATTAAACTAATTAATCTAAATTAGCAGCAGGCCCAGTCTGTCAGCGACTGAGTAGTTAGTGGGTTAGTTAAATCTAAACCTAATTGCTACAGTGTTAGGGCCCGCAGGTCAGTGGCTGTTAGCGCGGTAGTTAACCGCTAATGACCTTACAGGCAGGGCCCACTGACGTTCAAACGCCGGCGCGCGCGCCGGCGCTGCTCCGGCGAACACCAGACGCGGCGGCGTCGCGCGGGATTGGCGCACAGGGGGCGGATCGATCCGCGGTTGGGCTCATTCGGACGAGCACGGAGCCGCGCGTGCGATGGAGCGAGCGGCGGCAGCTGGGGGTGACCGAAACGGCGGCGGCGACATCGAACGGCGGCGCCGGAATTCGGGTGTGCTCGGTCTCGAGCGCACAGAGCACGGGGGGAGGATTTGGTGGGCGCGTTAGGTTCCTGGGAGCCCCAGGAACTCGGGGCGAAGCTCGGTTGCGATCTTGGCCACGGCTGTGCCATGGCCGGCGGCGAGAAGCTTCGGGCACGATGGCCATTATGGCTACGGGGACGGAATCGAGCGAGGCAAAGAGGGGAAAGATGCGCACGCTCGCCTAGGAGGCGCACGGGGGCCCGTTGAATGCTTAGTAGCAGCAGGGGACGGCAGATCGATGCCGGCAAGAAGTGGTGATCCGAGTTGGACGCCGGCTCGATCCGGGCAATGCAGTGGACTCCGGCTCGAACGCGTGGTCGGGAAAGAAGTGAAGGACACGAGGGAGGCACGGTGGGCGCCGTGGTGGAGCCGCGCGGCGACGGCGGCGTACTGGAGAGGGAAGGAGAGAGTGGGCGAGCGAGGGAGGAGGGGGAGGAGTGGCCAGGGGAGACGGCTCGGGGTCGCGGAGCGATCCTTATCCCCTCCTCTCACCAGCTCCGTCGCTGTGGCGGGCGGTGGACGGCGCCGCGCGCGCCGGACGCGGGCGAGGCGACACGGCGGGGGGGAGCAGGTAGACGAACAGGGGCTGGGCCGGCGCCAGGCCACAGGTGAGCGACATGTAAGTTTTTCCTTTTTCTGTTTTTCTCTTTTATTTAATAAACAGAGATGGAAAAGAAAATATTTGGGCATCCAAATGGCTTATGAAAAATATGGGACTTGTCCCATAAATTCCAGTGCATTTTTAGGCTACCTCTTCCGCCAAGAACTACCGGCTGACCAGACTGAGGCAAGGCGTATCATTCGACGATCTAAGGCCTATAAAATCCATGAGGGAGAGCTATATAAGAAAAGCACTACTGGCGTCCTCCAGAGATGTATATCCGAAGAGGAGGGAAGGCAGCTCCTGGCCGAGATTCATGCTGGCATGGGCGGTCACCACGCGGCAGCTCGGGCCCTGGTCAGCAAGGCTTTCCGAGCAGGGTTCTTCTGGCCCACTGCCCGAATAGACGCCCAAACATTAGTCCAACATTGCGTTGGATGCCAGCTCTTTGCAAATCAGAGTCATATGCCCCCCACGGCCCTTCGGACGATCCCAATTACTTGGCCTTTCGCGGTCTGGGGGCTGGACATGGTCGGACCACTTAAAGGGGGGACCAAGAAAAAGAAATATCTACTCGTCATGGTAGACAAATTCACTAAATGGATTGAGGCAAAACCGGTAACCTCGGCCAAGTCTAAGCCGGTTATCGATTTTATATCCGGCGTCGTACACCGTTACGGTGTCCCCCACAGCATAATCATGGACAATGGATCCAATTTTACCGCCCAGGAAGTCAAAGACTGGTGCGCTAATTTCGGCATTAAGCTCGACTATGCCTCGGTATATCACCCACAGTCTAATGGACAGGTCGAGAGAGCTAATGGACTGATCTTGAGTGGCATCAAGCCCCGTTTAGTCCGATCTTTAAAAGAATCCGACTGCCATTGGGTCGAGGAGCTTGACTCCGTACTGTGGGGCCTGTGCACCACTCCTAATCGATCCACGGGCTACACACCGTTCTTCATGGTGTATGGGGCAGAAGCCGTCCTCCCTAGCGACCTTATTCACGACGCCCCTCGGGTGCGTATGTACGAAGAAAAGGAGGCCGAGCTAGATCGGCAAGATGACCTGGACGCCCTGGAGGGCGAGCGCGACATAGCTCGGGCTCGTTCCGCTTTTTATCAGCAGCATGCCAGACGTTATCAGAGCAGGGAAGTACGGGCTAAGGCCTACAACGTCGGCGATCTCGTCCTGCGTCTGCCGGAGAAGCAGAAGCATAAGCTGTCGCCCAAATGGGAGGGGCCCTTCATAATCGATCAAGTACTCGCGGGCGGAGCATATCGCCTTCGCGATCCAACGGACGACCACCTCGAGCCAAACCCATGGAATGCAGCTCGGCTATGGCGCTTCTACGGCTAATTCCGTGACCTTACCTTGCTCGGTTTATCCCTCTCGGATTTAAATTTTCCTAGTAGTTAGTCTTTCCTGGGTCATGTTTGGACACACCGAACTACGTTAAGTTTTTCTTCGGCAAACATCTTCGAATGTACCACACGCTGTTACCTGGGGGCTTCTTTTACGGAGCCAATCATATTTTATTTTTGCAATCATCCGTCTTCTACGAGTTTGCAACCTTCCTGTATCGTTTGGAAAACCACTATATGCATCAATTTGACTTAAGATTTGGCCAAGCTGGGTTGCCTCGCTCCTGTGTTTACTCCCTACGTTCCCGCTTGTTTGGCTAGGGAGTAAAGGGAGCACCTCTGTGATTGTTACGTCCGGATTTCCCGGGTACGTGCCTCAGACGGGTGAAGCCAAAAGCTAGCGTTCTTAAGAACATAATTGGTCGGCCACGAGGAAGTGAAAATAATTGGTCACAATAGCCAAGATTCCGGGGTTATTTTCCCGAAGTAACCATCCCCGACTTCTTCGGGCATTCGGTTATACGTCCACGATTAACGTGGTAACCCGAGGAAAGGAACTCATAGAGGAACTATTTTCGTCGGAAGATGTTTCTTACGTTAAACAGTAATATAACATAACTCCCTGAGCGCGTTTTTGTCTGTTCGCACCAAATGGCCGGATTGCCTGGTTCTTTGAAGTGTTTGCTGATACTGCTCGGCTCACATAGTAGGAAACACTCCTCGGCCTCTGATCGAGGAGGCGGAAGCCGATGGCCGGTTAAGACAACGTTTTAGCACGGTTTGGAGACTATTTGATGTAAAGTACATAGATACATAGAATCAAACTGTTAATCTCGATCAAGACCATCTATTATGGTCTCTAGAGTACAATCTGCTTGGGACAGCCGAGCTGCGGGCATAACCTGGTCATACACCAGATGCACGGGCACTTCCTACCCATCTGGCCCTACCGGCCCAACCTTAGCTAAATGCTCCGGTTCCAGCTTGGTGAAATGGGTCTTGATCATCGCCCAAGCTTCCCGTGCTCCCTCACGGCAAGATGACATCTTCCATATCTCAAAGCGGCGCCGAGCTCCTTTGAAGCGATTCGCGAGTTCGGCCATCCCTTCCGGAGCCACTTCGCCAGGCCACAATGCTTTGAACATGCTTCTCATGGCTTTCCGGGCCCGCTCGTGTATAATGGAGAGCTCCTTAACCAGGTCCCGTCCGAAAGAGCTGGCCTCCTCCTCGGGGCGCCCGGTCAGAAGAACTGCAATCAAACGAGCGAGTTATTCTCCTTACCGTCTCAGGTATGCAGTCAATAACCTGACAAGCTAGAACGCACTTACCGAACATGCCAGCTTTCAGTTTCTGGCTCTCTTCCTGGGATTGGGCCAGCTGAGCTTTCAAGTTCTTGATTTCTTGGGCCTGTTGTTGCTTCTCCGCTTTGAGCTTATCCCTCTCCTCATGACTTCGAGAAAGAACTCGGTAGCCGGCCTCTTGTTGTGACTCCGCATACCTTTGAGCTTCCCTGGCAGTCTCCAAATCCTTCTGCAGCTGATTTATCGACTCGGCTGCTACAGAACTCTCTTTCATTATCTGAGGAGTTCAATTAAATTTTCCTCACAACGCATTTCAGTTTGGCACTTACCATGTGTCTCTCTGGTGAATCTCTTCACCCCCTCTAGCTCGGCTTTCATAGACTCTAACTCTGTTCGCGCCAGCTTGAGGTCCTCGGACAGCTGTTTGTTTTGCTCCCGAACAGTCTGCACAATAGCAGGGCATCATAAACATCAGACCCTTAACTCGGCCGTCCCGCCCAAATTAAGGCTTGGGGGCTACTGGGTTAGATACTAGTTGTCAAAACCAATACCATACCTGCACATTTGTAGACATGAGCTTCACTGCCCCTTCAAGTCCCGTTCGGGCAGCGCCGAGGTACGCGTCTACCGAACTCAGAGCATTAAACTCTTGATCGGATAATGCGGAGCGCCGAAGTGACGCCTTACGCCGCCGATGATTCATCACACTTTCCACTTCGGAGTTAGTGACCGATACGCCTCCTGAGTCCTCGGGATGTTGGTCCTCGGTTGGGACCCCCGGAGTAACTCCGGCTACGGCTGGCGACCTCGGATTCAAGTCACCCCTTGGCGCCTCTTCAACATCCTCAGCCGAGGACGGTTCCACATATCGTCTACAGGACACCGTGGAGAAAATTATTGGCAAACTCGGTGGATGTCGAAGATAGAGGCTATGACGGTACGACGAATGCGTTACCTCTTCGGGCGGGGCACCGATGATGTAGTTCCCGTTGGGGCCGCGCGTCTGGTCACACCACGATTGCTCGTCGATGGGGCCGCTGGTGCTCTTGCGGCTGTCCGACACGTCGTACGGCGGCCCTTGGGAGTAGGTGTCAGTGTATTCGGAGCAGACGCGGCTGAGTGTTTCTTTCAAGAAGACGCCCGTTGGCCACTTACAGCGGAAGAGGGAAGCGCCCTGGGATGATCGGCCAAAAGGGCCACCTTGGAACCATCAAGGCTCTCCTGGTAGAAGATCCCCTCCTCGAAATCAATTGATGTTTCAGGGTCATCGTGGAACCTAGGATCATCGTCACGAGAGTGATCCTCTGGTTGAGGAGCAGGGCAGCTCACTGTCTCAATCCAGCGCCTCCAGTTCTGTTCGGACAGGATAGAAATCTGGTTAAGAAAAATTTGGGATGCCCTCCGAACTATAAAACGTGGTCGGACTCACCATCTCAATGGATTTATAGCTTGAGAAGCCTTCTTTGGGCCTTAGCCGAGCAAATTCTTGCTCTTCTCCCTTGAAGAGGTCGGTCAATATGGCTGCCATCGCCGCCTGATTGGCAGGTCCCATCCGCGTGTACCGGGTTGCATCATCTTCCCCGTTGTAGCACCAAAGCGGGTGTATTCTCTGTTGAAGAGGTTGGACGCACCGAGCAATGGCTGCGGCCATCACGTCGATGATAGATAGCCCGTTGTGGGCTAGCCACCTCACTTGAGCGGCCAGCCGAGTTACTTCGGCGCCTTCCTCTTGGGAAGCACCCTTCGGGCGCCAGTTGAACCGCTTCTTCGGAGAGACCAATGAGAATTCGGGTAGCCCCCTCCGAACTGGATCGAATAGGGGGACGTCTTCAATATAAAACCATTCCGAAGACCACTCTTCGGCGTCTTTCTTCGACGTCCCTACAGGGTATCCGGTCCCCGCTATGTGCCATACTTCGGCCCCGCCAACCTCATAGATTGTCCCTTCTCGGGTACGGGAGACGAGGCAGAAGAACTTCCTCCACAACTCGAAGTGGGCCTCGCAGCCCAGGAACATCTCGCAAAGAGCAACGAAGCCCGATATGTGAAGAATCGGCCCTGGGGTAAGGTGGTGGAGTTGAATCCCGTAAAACTCTAGTAGACCCCTCAAGAAAGGATGAATGGGGAAACCCAGGCCTCGCAAGAGGAAGGGCACGAAGCACACCCTTTCCTCCCCGTGAGGGGAAGGAAAGTTCTCTGCGAGGGCCTCCCCGTCTGCGGAAGTTAATCCGGGGCGGGTGGATGCGAGATCTGAAGTAGGGAGGTATCCCCGCGTCTCGAGCCTGCGTAAACGCGTGAGGGATACAGAGCAGCTCGCCCAATCACCTTGACGGGGGCCGTGAGGGTGTGAGGAAGAGCCTGGGACGCTCGCCATTGCTTGCTGGTCGCGACCTCGCAAGGACGTGAGGAAGAATGGCAGGGGGTGGGGTGCGTCAGCCTCCGCGCCCTTGGCCTATTAAAATAGCCTTGACTCCCCCCGAGAGAGGGGTGTTTTTGTAAAAACCCATCGGACCACTCGCATTCCGTGGATGCACAGAAATCGAGGGTTGTCATTTAACTCTAGGCAAAGAAAAGCGGCATGACGGGCCCCATGGGGCCTCGCCTATCAGAGGATACTTCGGCGGCCGGGTTACTGGTGACCGGACTATTGTTAAAAGCAAATACAGGTAAAGGGAGGAACTCGCCACCCAAGCTGAAGACTTTTGGAGCATGAAGCTGCCGAAGACTGTCATCCTGTAGTTCGGCATTGGAGGCTAGTTCGGGGGCTACTGAGGGTGTCCCGGATTAGGGGGTACCCGGGCTGCCGGCCTATCTCTCATAGGCCGGGCTGGTGGGCCGCTCTCTACTCGTCGATGGAAGGCCGGATTGTGGGCGACCCCGTGTATCAGAAGGAAACCATCGAAGACTTGGCGTCTCCTCCAAGTAATTATTGGCGTAGCTGGCATGTTTATCCTCTGGTAGTAACCGACCATATGTAACCCTAGATCCCTCTGGTGTCTATATAAACCAGAGGGTTTAGTCTGTAGAGACACAGAAACATCATATTCATAACCTAGGGTTTAGCCTATCTGATCTCGAGGTAGATCAACTCTGTAACCTTTGTACAATCACATCAATACAATTAAGCAGGACGTAGGGTATTACCTCCTTGAGAGGGCCCGAACCTGGGTAAACCATTGCCCCCACGATCTCTGTTACTCATTGATTCCTAGACCCATAGTTCGGATCCCCTACCCGAGATCTGCCGGTTTTGGTACCGACATTGCCACAAAAGTTTGGGATTTATTTGAATCCAATTGGAATTTTCATAAATGAATTTGCATTTTAAATTGCTGGGATGGCACTGTTTTAAATCCTAGGGTCAACTTGGGAATTTTACCAGTGTTGGTTTTATTTTTATAATTGCTTTGAGAATTTTTGCAATATTATGAACATTTTTGTTTTTCTGTTTGAAGAAATAATTATTTCACTTAATATTTGAATTTGAATTGTGTTTGAACCAAAGTGACAATTAGCCAGGTTAATAAGATGACATGGCAAATTAATTAGCTTAATGACAGGGTTGAGATCTGGGGATGTTACACGGCGGTGAGCACCGATGCTGTAGCAGTCATATCGGGCGGGAGAGGGGCGGGGAATGGCTGGAATCAATGCAAATCGGGCGGCAGCGGCGCGAGCTCGGCGGCGGCTGTGGGGGTCGCGGCGGCGGTCACTGAGCAGCGAGAATGAATGACAGGGTCGTGCCGGGGCCGACGACGAATAACGAAGTCGCGGTCGAGATGTACAATGGCGAGATTTTGCAAGAGTTGGTGTGGGGTGGCGGTGGGCCAGGTCCTGGGAAATTTTAGCTTAGGAGTTTTGCTTTTGCGGACGGAGCTAGAGGTGCTACAAATTTGCAATACTTAAGCTAAATTTTGGGGTTGCTTCAAAAAAAATTGACAACAAAATCACTACTATTAAAGCGGAATTGATACGTTCTCCTCACCGTCTCTCCTCCATCCTACATTGTTTTTTCGTCTCTCCACGTGCCTCTGCCTTTGGTTTGGCTTATAATATTATAAATCAAATATATATTTTTCTTTCCTTGTCCTACTATAAATCATCCTATATTAACTCAATGAATTCAAATCAAATCTTATAAAGCTCACCTAAATCAATAACTTTCTTTGTCTCCTCTATCATACCCAAATCAAATCAAATCTTATCAAAACTTCAGCTAAATCAAAACCATTTTCTCCTTTGCCTTCCTCTACACATACTCAAGTCAAAAAGTCAAATCAAATCTTACCAAAATCGGGTGTAAGGTACTCCCTCGGTGAAAAGTGGTATTGGATCTTTAGAATATGTATGACTGTAGTTTTTCATCATCTATTGGAAAGATGCTCCAATGCGTGGGCCCTGTTTCAGTCGATTGAGGTGGGAAAAAAACACCAGTCTTCCCCCAATTCGCGAAATTTCAAACCCAATCGAACCCTTCCAAACCCTAGGCGAGCTGCGGGCGGCGGGCGCTCGCGAACACCCAGCCATCGATCGCCATGGCGCCGCCTCGCCCCCCTCCGGCCCGTGGCGGGCGCCGCCCACCCCCTAAGTCTGTCCCCCTCCGTCCGGAGGAGGAGCTGCTCCTCGAGGCGGCGTCCGACGGCGACCTCGTCCTCTTCAAACGTACGCCGCCGCCGCGCCCTCCTTCGATTCAATTTTTTTTCTCTGGTTGGGTTGCTGATTTCGTGCTTCTCATTGATCGGGCTCGCAGGGGTGGCGAGGATGATGGACGGCGGGCGCGGGCGCGTCACCGAGGCGGTAGAGGCCGTTGTGGAGTGCACCGCGGGGGCGCTGCACCTCGCTGCCGGCCAAGGGGAGTTGGCGATGTGCAGGTACCTGGTCGAGGAGCTCCGGGTGGATATCAACGCCATCCACGACGGAGGTAAACCAAACGCCTCCACGGTGTAAAAGTCCCCACTAATTTTTCCGAATTGCGAGGGAGGATTCATTGATATTGTGGGGCTGGTGGGTCGTTCGGGAACTCATTGACTGATGTGCAGTTTGCTTCCAGCTAGGGATATCTGTAATTATGTACTATTGATTTAGTAATGCCATTTCGTGGTGTGAGTGCTTGGTCGCTTAATTTGGTGATACAACATCTGATTTCGTGTGATTCTCCTCACGTATATACTATTCAGTAGGAGTGCACATGCATGGTGCTATGCGGATTAATTTGTTATCATGAAACCATGTTGACCATTGTGTACTTCACAAGTTACAAACTTACAACTGCTTTGGGATTTGTTTTGTGTACTGAATTGTTGGTTAGTACATTGTTACGAAATTTGGTGGCTAGTTTGGTTCCTTACTTTCTCGTTTACTGGAAATCATGACTTGGCAAGAGCGAAAATAACTGTTTCATTGGGTTGATTTTCTATGGTTACACTTATTACACGATTATGCAAACCAATACTTTTGATTGGCAATTACCTTCTTATTTCACTGAAATGTGAAATCGCACTAGAGGTCCTTTGTGTTTGTGCTTGAGGCAGTAAGTCCAGATTAATGGACTCAGCTCATATATGAAGTTTTGATTTGTTGAATTTCGCTTCGCTGAGTTGTTTTGATATTTCATTTTTGTTTGGTAGTTGAGTTCCTGACTGTTATCTAATTTTCATAGCATGTTCTAGAACAGTTGTTTCCAAATGCTATTATGTTCCATTACATTAATTGTAAACTGTGTGCATTGTCTGATATGGTTTCTGCCTTTCTGGAAGGCCGAGAATCTCGAATTTGGCAGTGTTAAAAGTTTACAATGCTCATGCTATATTGTATCTTCAGAAATTCTGGCAATTTGTACCATTGGTTACTCTACTTAATAAGATGCCAGCAAGAAAACTGACTAGACAAATGTACCACCTCCCGAAGCTTGATGTGTTTGTGTCTCTGATATAGCATCTGATCTTGCGATATCCTATCTGGTATGTAGTGGAAAAAAATTCATGATTCACATGATATGATATTCATTTTATACAACCCATGTGAGTTTCTCTTTCGCATGAATGAGTAAATTTACAATGGAACACCCAATACTGTGCCATCCTAATATTTCCTTATCTTTATTCTTAATTGTCGTGGGCTATTAATGAGTTTTAAAAGGTCTGTGCCATGCGCCCAACCTTTTTGTAAAGTATCATGGCACCTTTTATATTAGTAATTGAAATCTCACTTTGTGATTTTTCCTTCGTGATGTTTAAATGATGCACTTGTTTTTCATAGTCTGAGGAAGTGAATAACAAAAAGACGCCAATGTATCATTGTCTCGGATTCGGTGTTTACAGTGCATTGAGGGGAGTCCTTACGACATTGTTGTGGATAATTCCTGTGTAAATTTCAAGACCATGCTTGTGATAAATTAATAGAATTAATACATCTGGTAGCCAAAAGCTTTTCTTAATTTGATAAGATTATTTGTTTGCGAATTCTTTTGATAGGTGAAACGCCTCTGGCTTATGCAATTAATGGTGCAAATATAAATACTGTGAAGTATCTTCTGGACCATGGTGCCTATCCAGATAAAGTTGACGACAAAGGATTTACTTCTCTCCATATTGCAGCTGAAGATGGTCTCTTTCCAATACCTTTTACCTCTTTATTTGTGTATTGCGCTGAATTTTCTTTCCATGCTTTGGGGAGACATGCATAATGAAAATTATGATTGACCATGGGATGCTTTCAGGTATTTTATGTGAGTGGTAAGTAGATGAAAGATGATGCATGTCTTTTAATTCCTCCAACCTGTGTGCAGCAATTGGCACAGATTTGACAGGGACGATCGTGAGGATTTGAGTCGCTAACTCCAATCAAGAGATTAAAACTGACCTATCAGAAAGAAATCCCTAGTCAGCTTCTCAAGAACTTGGGACCGACTCTCATGCCGACACATTCATCCGGCATAGCCTTCCTGTATTTCAGTAATGGCAACATTCAACTTGGTACAATGGTCACGTAGCAATGCCCTTTATCCTAATAATCAACGTAAACAGACCGAACGACAAATAGAAGTAAACCGGTCGGTTCAATAGAATAAAACCAGTTTTCCTAGGGAGACTAGACTACTGAACCTACTAGTGCTTATTTTTCGTAGCTCTGATCGAGCTGTTGTTCAGGTTGGAACCCAAGTGTTACTGTCAGTTAGCTTTAATCCTTGGAATACATGCATACTAGGTGCCCAGTGATCCATACATAAGGATAGGAGAGGTGCTAAGTAACTGCTAATTCTGACAAATTGGCCCTAATATCTGTTGATGCAGTTTGTGTGGCTAGTTATGGCTGGAGTCTGATGGAAGTGTTCTGCAATTTTGATTTCATACCTTCAAATTTGAACTCCTTGTTCGTGTTTATAGTGAGGAAACAAATGCACATACTGTTCTGTTTTTCCTTGAGCAGAACAGGCGTTTCTTTGAGCATGTACCTCTTTCTTGGTTCAAAGGACAAACTATAATAGAACTTCTCATGAATTAACTCTTGAGGCACACATGAGCAGAATGTAGAGGCTAGTAGGTGCTGATCAATAATCTTATAGTGAAAAGTTCTTTCCCCCTAAACATAATAAAAATGTACAGAACAAGGTGTGATTTATCATATATCATTTGTAAAAAAATTCCTATAAAATAGAATTCCTATCTAACAATGATGTATTGTATTTTTGTTTTGTTTTATCCAGGATATTGCAATATAGTGGAGCTCTTGCTTTCTAAAGGGGCTTCTGTTGATGCATTATCTAATCGTGGTACACCACTGCACCTTGCTGCTACTAATGGTCATCATCAAACAGTGAAGATTTTGTTGGACCACAATGCTGATGTATGTGATTAAATGCCTTTTAATTCCTCGATTGTTATGTGATTTGATGAAATTCACATTTTTAAGATGCTCTTATGTTCCTGCTCTTGCTCATGTTCTGTTTGATTCAGTATTCTGGGCTGATTTGTGCTTTCATCGTGTTATGCTCTTAATTTTTAGATCATTAAGGGTTAAACTACAAAATAATTTGATTATTTTCCGTTAACGTGTGCATAACAGATTTAATTTTTTGATGCTCTGAAGTCTCAAGTCTATATACCTACCAACCTACATAACTCTTTGGTTCCTGTAATAATTGTCATTTAAGAATAGATGCTAATTTGCTTTATGTTTCTTTTCAGTGCAATAAGATTGTGAATGGTATCTTCACACCTCTCCTTGTAGCTATTTATGGTCGATCACTAAAATGTGTGAAGCTACTAATCAAGGTATTATGGGCTCTTAGCTTTGGCAGTGTTTCAACTGTTCATTATTACTTAATTAGTATGTAAGGCTATTAGTGTTTATAGTTATTTCAGGCGTTGGACTCTGTTTAGGTCACTCCCAAGTAAGATATTGCACATGTACCCCAAAGAGTCCAATTTAGCACTGTTCCTTCTACATGAGCATCTGTTGTTGGCTCCATATTAAGGGTGTCTTTGGGAGAGCTCTAACTCCAAGAATTCTTGGAGCTCCCTAACTCCCAAGAAATTTGAGATTTTGGAGGAAGCGTGTCAAATATACCCCTGTTTCTTTGAAGCCAAATGTGCCAACGGCCTGTAGCAACCAATTATTTGAACACCATCTCAATAGAGACGAGGGTTCCTCTTGTAGATAACAGACATTCCAATCTAGTAATGGAACCTCAGCAAATGTCGAAAGGTCCCAGTTTCCCTGCAGCTTTGCTGACCTCACAAGCAATTGTTTGTATCATCAAACTCTTCTTCGGAAACATACTTCTTTTCATTTGTTTGTATTCCCATTAAACAACATCCAAAGAACTATTTTCTGCTGCAACATGCACTTGTTCCTCCGAATGCAACTATGAACAAAATAATTTTGCTGGTTCTGATGGAAAACTTGGAAAGCAATGAACTCCTCAGAATTTCATGAATAGGACCATATATCGTTACCAATGGACTAGCATGTGTTCTTGTTCTTAACTTATCATCTCTGTAATTGAATTCATTCTGGCTACATGTTTATAGTGCCCAGTGGGCACGCCTAACATTTTTAATCTTGATTATTAACAGAGAGAAAGTTTTATCACATGGAATCAGGATACAAATAACTTTATGGTGTGATTGTTGTGATTTTGAACAGCACGTTATGTCAGAATTAGTGATCAAAGTGCTATTTTTTGAGAATTGAAACCATGTCAAGATATGTCCAAAACAGCCTACATTTGGAGTAGGAGAGAGCACAAATTATGACATGTTTAAGAGGAGGCACATGTAACATTTTTTTTTTCATATATAGGCTGGTGCTGATGTAAGTGGTGTGGGTAATATAACTCCCTTAATAGCTGCTGCAAGTGATGGGTTAACTGAGTGCATGAAGTGCTTATTGGAGGCTGGTGCTGACCCAAACGTCCCTGATGAAGTATGTGTCTTCTCCTTTGTTTCCCCATTTCTGCTATTGTTGTCAGCATCATGCAGTTATCTTTATTACTTGTGAAGATTTTCTTTTCAATAAGAGCTTGTTTACCTGGCTATGTATTACTCCCTCCATCCTATAATATAAGATCCTTTTTGACACTACACTAGTATTGATGTTGTAGTAAAGAATTCCTACAACAACATAATTTAACATATCGATTTGTCTAAGTTGTAGAATTGCTTTATTTTACCTAGTTATTATTTTAAAAAGCTTAGCAATAGTGGTGGATAATAACCCCATACATCTAGGCTGTTACGCCTCATTTATTTTAGTTTCCCTTTTTCTTCAGCAAATTTCGTATCTGGACTCATGTTCTCTTTACCATTAATAGTTTGGCAGGATGCCAATAGTGTTTGCTGCAATATGTGGTACACGAGAAGATGTTGAGATCCTATTTCCTTTAACTTCTCGTATTCCATCTGTGCGTGATTGGAGTGTCAATGGAATAATACGTCACGCATACTCATTGCCAGCGCAAAAGGTATGATTGCATGAGCTGTGCAAAAAGGCCATATTTAACTTTAGACTAATAATGTCAGTGTTCAAGTTGACTTATGATCAAGTTTTGGCTTAAAGAAAACCCTCCTATTTTATTGTTTATTTGTTCATCATTGAAATGAAATGTGCAAGTGCTGGAATAAGCATATCCACATACTCCCTCCGTAAAGAAGTATAAGAGCGTTTAGATTACTAAAGTAGCGATCTAAACGCTCTTATATTTCTTTACAGAGGGAGTACTATTTATGAAAGGAAATCTGAAATGTGGGCTGGGAGATAAAAAAAATTGTGCGTGAAAGGACTAATTCTTTCTGCAGCTATAGAAATGATGAGCAATTGTATTTGGGACATTTGTATGCTAGATTAGCTACATTTCTTACTTTTCAGCTCAATTTCAGGTACTTGCTTTGTGATATCTTTTTCCATAAATCTTTGTTCGTTACCTGTCTTTCTGGTTCAGTTCTATGAGATTGGGCTTGAAGAGGATGCAGCTAGTTTGAAATTACAAGGAAAAAAGGCACTCGAGAGAAAGGATTACCTTGCCGCTATTGAACTATACACTGAGGTATGTTATCCCACATTTTCGCCATGATTTTCCTTCTGAGGTTTACTTGGAGTGCTTGCACAGCTTCATACTTTTCACTCCCAGGGTTTCAGTTCCCTATTCACCTGTCAGTCACTGCCACAGGTTGTATACTTGGAAATCCAAGACACGTGTTTACTTGAACCCTGGGTGTTTTGTTTAGAGTGTATGTCTCTACTTTTTATCTGTGAAAATTCTAGGTAAAACACAATTGTATCACTCTTGTGTGTTAACACAGCTGGGATCCCATAAAAGACGAACTTATCAATTAAACTGCGATCCACATTGAACTGGTATGTTCGCAGCATACATTGGTTGTATGTTATCCAACTTCATATGTAGTCCGGTCTCTTGAAGTGTATAATGGTAGTTATAAAAACTAGGCTGTTCAGTTTAGATGTATAGGTGCAGCTATGCATTTGTGCTGTAGTGTAAGGTTTTTTATGCATTTGTGCTGTACATTACAGCTGTATATTGTTTGGCGCATTGGTCCAGTTTATTACTAGTCTAATTCCTCAGAATGGTATCATATCAAGTCGGGTCAGGGTTAGTGTTTCCTCTTACGTCCCACCCAACTCCCTTCTCCAGCCACCGTTCACAACCAGATTGTGTTCCTGTTAGTGGTAACGGCTAAATTTCGGCTGGTGAGCAGCTTGGAATTAAAAAAGAAAACGTTTGGCTCAATACACCTGGTAACCGGACTACTTTTTTTTTCCTTTTGAGGGAAAGTAACCGGCCTATTATTCTTGATAACAGACCGAAGCCTGGTATTTTACTCATTTCTTCCTTTTTGATCCTTGGTCGGTGGTAATGTTATGTTTTAGCACTCAGTAATTGCTAGTTTGATTTGGTTGAGTGTAGGCAATGGGCCTTGATTACGAGGATGCAACCCTGTACTCAGATAGGAGTCTCTGCTTTCTCCAAATTGGTGAGGGAGACAAAGCCTTTGCAGATGCTTATACTTGTAGAATGAAGCGCCCTGATTGGCCAAAGGCCTGCTATCGGCAGGGAGCATCTCTAATGCTGATGAAGGTGAGCTCAGCCGAACTGTTTTTTTTTTCTTAAATCATTTTCAGAGAAAAACTTAACTTCTACGCTCTACTTTGTTTGTCCAGGATTATGGAAAGGCTTGTGATGCACTTTTTGACGGTTTGAAAATGGACCCACGGAATCTTGAGATTGAGAATGCTTTGCGGTATATGCTATATATCTTTCATTACGTACTATTTTATTACACACTGTATTATTCATGATGGCAATGCTACACTAGCAGTCATCAGGGTTAAAAATCTTTCAAATAATACCAAGGCCTCGGCCAAGGACCAGTTCCCAGTTCAATCCTGTTTCTTTTGCTTTGAAACTTCCAGTGCATTTGGTTAGCAACTAGCGTCGAAAACATCCAAAACAGAGATAATTCAAAATGGCATACTCTCAGCGGTATTGGGCACCAGTTATACCGCTGTGATCTTGAACCCTGGTTGCCAGTGGGTGAGATGGTAGTACTGACGACTGTTGTTTAATATGCAGGGAGGCTATGGATTCCTTGAGGATATCTCGTGGTGCGAAGAAGACTTGATCGAAGTGCCCATAGGAGGAGCTTGTTTACCGCCTGCACACGATTTTTCCAAGTTTTGTCCATATGTTTTTGTATTGTAGATAGAGAAGCAGTTAAATTGTAGGGCAAGTGTGTGGCGTTCCGTAGTCGTTGCTGGCACGCATCAAGGAGTGTTAATGACTTGTGTCTACTGAACGCTGCATTATTAATGTAAAAAATATGATGCACCACGCTTAGATAGTTAATCCTTCTGATGAATTGATGCTTAGATGTCATGGTGTGATGACATATGCGAATGCCGTTACAGGCAGTTCCTGAATGAAGCTTCATTTTATGATCCCACGCTTGAAGCGGTCCCCAAATTCCTTGGTTTTTATGGCATATTGGCATGGCCTTCACCAGATCGACCACTACTAGAGAAGGCAAAATGGCGTATTTGATACAGGGACTTCCGTATGGGTTTTGTCACTGGAAAGGGTCCAATTATAAGTTTGATTGCTGTTTCCATTAGATCCAGTGTTTTATATTTTTTCTTAAAAAAAGTCCAAATTACGTATTCCTGCCAAATTTGCCTTGGATTTGAATAACTTCCTAAGCTAAAAAAAATCCGTCCACTTCACACCCCTCATCACTCCCAAAAGCCTGATCACTTTTCACATTTTGCCATAAACTAAAATTGGTTTTAATTGTCATCTAAAAAAAACTGGTTTTAATTATGTTGAGTCAAGTCTAGGGGTACGGTTTTGATGACTGGGCTGGCCAGTTGACAACGTAGGTGCCTGTCCAAGTACAGAGCTGCAACGTACTGCATGCAGTCCAAATCTGCATCTTTTTTTACAACCAGTTGGCAGAAAAAAACTCGCTCGCGTCGCTCCCCCGCGGAGCGGCCCGGGCGTGAAACCCTAGCCGCCGCAGGCCGCACCCCCACCCACCCCTCCCTCCGCCGTCGCCGGCGAGCGCCGCCGGGCAAAGCCCGCGCGGTGTCGGCGGCGGCGGGCCTCTATTCCCTTTCGCCTGGGCCTTGTGCTGCGCGGGGCTGCTCCCCTGGGCTGAGGAGGCGCTCGGTGACTCGGGCGTTGGGCGCGAGCGCGGCGCGGCCGGGCGCGCGCTGGTGGCGAGGGCGGCGCGGCTTGGCGCGGGCTGGAGGATGGGCGGCGCGCGCGGGCTGGGTGCCGCTGCGGTGCGGGAGCGCGTGGATCCAGCGGCGTATGGATCTGGCGGCGGGCGAGATGGCGGAGTGGTGCTCGGCGGGCACAGAGAGCCGGTGCCGGCGAGCGCTCCTGGCGCGGCGAGACGCCGCTGCGGGCGCGGCTGGGCGTGGCCCGTGCGTCTGGCAGGCCGAGGGGCGGCGCGGCCGCGCGCGTCGCCGTTGTGGGCAGCTGCGGGAGGACGCAGGCTCGCGGGCTCCCCCCGGCGGGCGGCCCCTGGTTTGGTGCGGCCGGATCTGGCAGGCCTTTGACGGCCGGATCTGGCGCTCCGGCGGCTGGGGGCCCGGAGGCGGCTCGGCCAGCGACTTGCTCCAGCGGGTGCGAGGTGGCTCCACATAGGGATGGCGGTCTACGGTGGCGTGGTCTTGGCAGGGCCTTCGGGTTGCTTTGGCACGGCGCCACCGGTGGTGCTCCGGCTAGTTCTTGAGGTGCAGCAAGTGGCATCTGCTGCTCCGGTCTGGTGGTGGTGTGTTGGTGACGTCGTCCCTGGCATAGGTGCTCGGTCCTTCGACGAAAGTCATGCTCAACTTCGGTCTGAGCGGATGGCGAATGATGCCCTCGGGTGTGATTTTCCTTGTTGGAGGCGCCATCGAGGAGGTCCGACACCTCTCCTTGCTCCATGTTCTTGACTCCCGGTGAAAACCGTATGCAATGGTGGCACCCGTGGTGTCATTACTTCGTTGGAAGCATTGTTTTGGAGCCAGATCTGGTGATGGAGCACCTGGTTGGTGGTTATGCGGTGGTTTTGGAGCGGGCAACGTTTTGGAGTGCGTGGAGTCTTTGGCGGTGCTTCCGTTTGGAGCAGGTTGTTTGGTCGACGAGGAGAGCAGCAGGAGCATCCTTCACATGCAAGTAGCGTCGGGCGAGCTATGTCGGCTAGGCTCATGGGATCGGTGCGGCATAGGTTTTCGCGCTTTCGGACCTATCGTTCCTCCCCGGTGTTCCCGAGGTTTGCGAATATGCTCGTGGCAGCCCGGTATAATACGACGGTTGTCGGTGTGCACTCTCGTAGCAGCAAAGGCGCTCGAGCGCCCGACCGGGTGTGTTGTGGGGTTTTCGCCTTCCGGCGTCTTGTATGTTTCGTGGTGCTTTAGGTCTAGTTTAGCTAGATGTTGCTTTGGTTTTTGCCCGGTTTTCCGCAATAAACTGAGCAGTCCGTTTTTCTTTCTTCTTTTTTAGCACTCGCCTTTATGCGGTGCATTCCTCCTTTGGGGGTGTTCTTGTAATGCCTTCTTCTGATCAATGAATTTGGCAGCTCTCCTGCCAACGTTCGAAAAAAAAAAATCTGCATCTTTTTGTCTCCGAAATTTTTTTACTAGCCAAACTTTTTAGAGCAAAGCTGGCAAATCTTGGGTGGTCAAAATGGCTGCTCGGATTGTTGTTGGAGAATATTTTTCCTCACGCTAGCTTGTAAGGGTTAGCTATATCTAACCGTTTGAGCGTCAACTAATATGAAATGGAGGTTCTAGTTGACACTAGGAAAATAGAGAGTGCCTAGTAGGAAGGTGAGGAATTATTTGTGGAGTATTTTTTTTCCCCTGATGCGCGCGCAAATATACTGAAATGAAGTGCCTAGGCAAAAGGATTATCAAAACAGATTGAGAATTTGAAAGTCCAAGCAAAGGGCTTGAATTATGTAACGTGGAGAAACTTTTGCTTTAGATCAAGAGATACTTCACCATCTATTGCCAATTTGTAAATTCTAAGGCTTTTAATTCTGTTATCATGGCGGAGATAACCCCTTCACCTTAATTACGACAACACCAAATGACCGAGGATCCTAATGTCTTATGAAATTCTTACATAACACCTAATGTTCTATGAAATTCTTAGTTAACACCTCAATTCATAGACCCCGCAAAAAAAAACACACCTCAATTCATAGACCCCGCAAAAAAAAAAACACCTCAATTCATAGGAATATTTATAGGAAAAAAGAAATCCAACATCACAATCCAACCTCGTACGTGGAAGCTTTCATGTGAATCTGTTTCTCCCAAATCATTGTATTTCTGCGTTTGCTAAATGTTAGGCGCCTGGATTTTTTCGGGCATTAGTCACTTTTTTGGGTGGAGCTCGAGGCCGAAGGCAGGGACGGCGTGGCCGAGCCATGCACAAGCGAGTCCGAAATTTGACGGGTGCGGGTTGGCCGAGGGAGGCTTAGAGGGATGGTCAGGGTCAACGAGCAGCATGACGATAGGGGGAGGTCGGGGCAGGGAGGCGGAGCGCGACAACGTCAGCCAGCCGAGGAGGCGGTTAGGGCTGGGTAGGCTGCAGGGGGAGAAAGAGGAAGAAGTTGAACATTTGAAAACGGTTAGAGAAAAGATGAAGATTTGGCCGATCATTCCTGATCCAACGACTGCAAGTAAAATGATTGATACCAATTTTTTTTCCAGATACCTGATGGAGAGACGTCCCCTTGTATTTCTACTTCCGCTCCGTGCTCCATGCGCCGTTGTTTTCTGCAATTTCCTTGTGTTTATAGGCCTGACCGGACACGCCGCCGTGTGCGGAGAGCATCTACAACCACAATTCGCGAAATCCGGCCCCCAAACACCCGCGGACGTGTCCGTGGACAGTGTCCCCTTGTATTTCTACTTCCGCTCCGTGGCCCGTTGTTTTCTGCAATTTCCTTGCGTTTATAGGCATGACCTGACACGCCGCTGTGAATGGTGAGAGCATCTACAACCACAATTCACAAAATTTGGCCCCCAAACACACGCGGACGTGTCAGTGGACTGTGACCGGCCGGGACACAAAAATTTGCTTTCACAACCGGGCACCACATTTGCAAATCATCAAATCCATACGATTACATGCAATGTAAACTACTCTAAATTTTTGCCGGTGATATCCGTGCCTAGCGTCCGGCTGCGCTCCTCGGAGTGGAGGTGGGGTCGCCGGCCAGGTATAGTAGGACATGGGACACACACCGGCTCACCGGACTCGAGGCGCCGTCATCTCCCATGCCCCACTCTTCCTCGTCGGAGCCCGTGCCTTGCACGTCGCCAGTGGATGTGAGGTCGATGATGGCCCCGTCGTGGTCGGAGTCGGCCACATCCACCATGACGCGGCAGCGGCTCCAGGGGTTACTGGGCACCATACACTGCGCCGGAGAGTGCGATTCTGCCTCACCGGCTTCTGCCGTGGCCTCCCGCTCCCGCTGCCTCGAAAGGCGGGGCACGATGCACCATATTTGCGTCTGACGTGAAGTGGTGGCGGTGCAATTCCGCCTCGGCGCGCCAACGAAGGGGATGTGCATCTGCCACGACGTTCGGACGCCAGACGGACCGCATCGCCTCCAGCAAGGCAGCGATGAGTGCCCTAGTTCCGGATTGATGCACCATTTGGGCAGACGCAATGGATTCCCACCGGATGAAATCCGAGCCCTGCTGTCGGGCGGACTCCTCCCGGGAGCAGCGGAGCGCAAGGTGGACGGCCATCTCCTCCTTGGGGCCGCGTGGGACGAGCTTCGGGTCAACGGATCGGGAGGTGTAGGATTTGGATCCGCTGCCCGCCATGTCAGAGAAGGTCGGAGATCGCCGGACAGGAGCTCGTGGACAGAGGGGAGTGGAGTGGAATGCGGCTAGGGTTTTGTCCGGAGTGCGGATAAGGTCCAATTTATGTGGGGTCGGGTGGGCCATAGTGGGCTGGATCCTATTTGATGGACTTGTCCGGGTATTCCATTTTCGTCCCAAATATGGGCTAGTTATGAGGAGTGTCGGCCAATCCAGCTGTTTGGGCTGGATTTATCATAACCACTTGAATGAAAATTCCGCAGATTTGGGGGCTCCGTTTGGTTGTAGATTCTGACCCCCATCATGTGCTAGCTTCCCCCACGCCCACGAGGCACTGCTCGCTCCCCGTTTCCTCTTCCTCCGCCGCTCCAAAACCCTACCAACTCCCACCAATCCACCGCCGACACACGCACTCCCGGCCGCGGCCATGCCGCCGCCCCTCGCCTGCGGTAAGCGACCCCCCCCCCCCCCCCCCCCCCAAAAAAAAACCCATGCCTGCTAAACCGCGGGTGAGCCCTACCGCTAACACCCGACCCCTCTCCCCCTTTGCAGGTCCCGGTGCTCTGGAGCGGCGGCTTCTCCAGGCGGCGGCCGAAGGCAACCTCCAGCTCTTCAAGAGTACGTGCTCGCATCCCGCTCCGCCCGCGGATTTTGGTTTCTGGGAGCTCGATCGAGCGCCGATTTTGACAGATTTTTTAGAATTTTGTTGGATCCACGCAGGGACCGCGAGCGCGCTGGACGGCGGGAAGGGCCGCCTCAGGGATGCGGTGGAGGCCGTAAAGCTCCGAGGGCGAGGATCCGGGGCGCTGCACTTCGCCGCGCGCCGTGGGAGGATGGCGGTGTGCGTGTACCTGGTCGAGGAGCTCCTCGTGCACGTCGACGCCACCGACGAGTCAGGTGGGCACTTGGTCTCCCTCCCTCCTACAAAAGCCCTTGTCCCCCCTCCCCCCCTAGAGTAGATGAATGGAGGTTGCGATGTGAAGTTGGCTACTGGCACCGCTGTTTAACTGTTACTCCCTCCATTCCACAATGTAGTGCGTCCGCGTTTCCCGAGATCTAAGTTTGACCATAAATTTAACCAACGAGACCGACTGCGGCGGGAGCAAAAATTGTACCACTGAATTCGCATTTCGGGAAACGCGGGCGCACTACATTGTGGAATGGAGGGAGTATTATATACTCCTAGTTGGTTTCGTTGAGCTCCTCTCGAAAGGTATGTTGGATTTGCTGTTTGGTTGTCTGCTTCCTTGATGCCAAGCAATGGAAGGGACTGATCACTTGCATGCCTTACCATGAGGATGGCTATCAGATTGGGTTGAATTTCATGCGGTCTGCAAGATGCGTAATCAATCATGTGTAACCATGCTTCTATTTCTGTGGTTTCCATGTTTCATATTCTAGTTTTGGCAGTCTACAAACTATCATAGAAAATGGTCTGTGGATTACCTTGGAGGCAAATTTTAGGTAAACTCAGCTTATATATGCCCCTTTTACCTTGGCATTTGCCTTGAAATGGAAAGGAAATTGAACTAATCTACACCAAAAATGGCATGCATTTTTAGGACTGGATTTAGCTTATTTTGTTGTGAAATCTAAGGCTTAAACTTGCCAGTTGGCCCTGTTTTTGAAACATTTATCAAATTACGTACTTTGTTTGCATTAATCTCATGAAGTTTGTTTAGTCCAGATGCAGCGTATACTGTTTTGACAGACTTGTGTCAGTAGAAAGAGTATTGATGCTAGCTTCCTTCCACTTCTACAGTGTTGCCCCTGAAAATTCTATCAACTTGTTTTTTTCTCCATGCATCAGTTTGCTTTCTAGGCAAAATGATTCTAGCTTCGCTTTTTGTTTTCTGCACTTGTACCCCCACAGAATAGCTGGCTTTAGTTTGGACTGGAACTTTTTGTTTTTTGATGAATCAACAACAAAGTCCATTATTTCTTGTTTAATGATGTTTATGAATACTGTGGCTTTTAGACGACCTGTAGCATCGGATGTTTGTATTATGTAACAGAGTATCTTGGAATGACGGCACTTCGCATAATATGCACGTATTGAAGTTGAATCATATGACACTTGTTTGATTATGTACACATGATTTAGGTGCTTATAGCCTAGTCTTTTCAATTCTTTTTTTTATCTTCTGGTGCTTATATGGCTGATATACTACTACTATATACTATTTCATTCTACTGTGGATCATTAAAAAGGAAAAGTGTCAGTGCCTTGCGCAAAGATATTTTCATGTATGATACTTTTTAAGGAAACATAAAAATTCTGTCCTCATCTAGTTCTGAATGTGCTGTTGTATGTAAAAAGTTTGTATGTGTATTCTGGAAACAGATGCATGTTTATATCGCAAAACCTTTACATGATTTCCTTCTATTTCTTGGTAATTTTCTGTTGTTTCGTGTATGAGTCTCTTATTCAGTTCCTTCTACTTTGATGATCCCGATAGGCGATACACCTCTGGCTCATGCAATTCGTGCTGGTACTGTGGACACTTCCCGGTATCTTCTTGATCATGGCGCTAATCCAGATAAGCCCGATGAAAAAGGGTCTACGCCTCTCCATTTGGCTGCTGCAGGAGGTCTCTCCCTATGTGTACTTATCTTGCTCCTCTTGTGTCTTGAAATTCTTTATTTCTGTGTTCTGGAGTGATGCAATGAAATTTGAAACGATTCATGTCATATACTCCCTCCGTTCCTAAATATAAGTCTTTTTAGACTCTTTCAATATGGACTAGAGATTCCAATATAGACTACATACGGAGCAAAATAAGTGAATCTGCACTCTAAAATACGTCTATATTCATCCGTATGTAGTCCATATTGAAATCTCTAAAAAGACTTATATTTAGGAACGGAGGAAGTACATTATAAGTAAGAGGGTAGGAAATGTGCATGTCGTAATTGGTTTTGCATGTGCATATGACAGTGTCATCTGAGCATTTAGAGATATTTCTGTGACAAATGAGTTGTTTATTAGTAATTGCTACCTAAAGTCTGAAAACGCCATTTATCAATGTGTGTGTGCGTGCACGTGTCATGAATTATGTATTCCTTGTCTCAAAATGAGCTGTATTGACATAAATTCTGTATAGATAAATTCAGAAGTGATATAATTTATTGCGTGTCTGACAAAAATAGTAAAATATGAATTTGTTTCAAGCCACTATTCATGCTTGTTGTGGGTGTTTCACTGACTTCTATTCAATTATGTAAATCCAGAAGTTATGTTGTTTATGTTCCTATCAGCTGTAAGATAGCAAATATGAACTTCTCTAGAGCCACTATTTACAGTTACTGTTGCTGGTTGTACTTTTAGAAGTGAGTGATGTCACATTAGTATAGTACCTTCTATGGTTATTTGGTTCTCATTGCAATAATTCCTGATGTTTGCAACATAGTTATTTTCGAGTTAGTTCCTAAAGTAAATGAATACATCTCCAAATCTTATGTTGCATGAAAAATATAATACATGAACCTCTTAACATTGAAGGTGGCATTCACACTAGGTTGTCTTCCGCAGATTTCAATGTTTCTTTCACAGATTTCAATGTCTAGATATAGCAGAGATATCTAGCAAAGAAGTGTGAGGCTATGCACCCCTATTTTCTGGACAACTTGGTACCATGTGGGTTCGTAAATTGTTTAAACACATTTTAGAATATATATACTCATCAATTTAATTACTACCTCTGTTCATTTTTACTTAACATTTAGGACACTCACACAGTCTCCGACAATTATGTTCGGCCATTACGTTTCATTGCTACTCCCTCCGTTCCAAAATAAGTGTCGTGCTTGTAGTTCAAATTTGAAGTAAAACCACGACACTTATTTTAGAACGGAGGGAGTATTTTTTAGTGAGAGTTCATAAAAGTTGATTACTTTGAAAGTATTTTTCATGATAAATCCATGGGTCATTTTCATGTGCCAAATCATAGTAATTATTTTTTACTTATCATTTAGGTCATTGACATGGTCTCCGACAAACATGCTTGGCCATTACTTTTCATACATGCTTGTTAGTAAAAGTTCATAAAAATTTGATGACACGAAAGTTTTTGTCATGCCAAATCCACGGGTCATTTGATGTGCTAGATCCTAATAGTTCTTTTTTGCTTATCATTTAGTATATTGACACGGTCTCCGTCAAACATGTTTGGCCATTACTTTTCATAACTATTTGAGTATTTGTTACTCCCTCCGATCTAAGACAAGTAATATGGATCGGAGGGAGTAGTAAAATTCATGAAAGTTTTGTTTTGTTACACGAACGTTTTTTTCCTGACAAATTCACGGTCATTTTAATGTGTGAAATCCTAATAAAGGTGGAATAACTGTGTAGTAACTTTCATCCATACCATCACTTATGTTGCAACTTTCATCTACAAAACCAGGTTGTGACAATGACAGGTGGGGTCTGGTCCTACATGTCATTGACATAGATGAAAAGTGTTTTTTTTTAAAGTTCATCGCACGCATTCTAGCACGTCATTTGTTTGAGAATGGAGGTAGTATTCCAACACAACTAGCTAAGTGTACATATGCTTTGGAAACTTTGATCCCTAAGGTAACTGTCTCCAGCATATGCTCATTATAAAATGATACTCCCTCCATCCTATAATATAAGATGTTATTACAACCAATGTACTCATATATTGGGTACATTGGTTGTAACATCTTATATTATGGGACGGAGGGAGTATTAACAAGCTTTCACTAAAAAAAGGAACTGTCACAAGAGCAGCAGCAGCAATGCCCAATAACCTGTTGGATGTTATGTATTATGCAAATAACCTATGGAATTTCCACATTGTTATAAATTAATAACCTGCTTTGTATTTCTCATTCAGGAAATTGTGAAATAGTAAAAGCTTTACTCTCAAAAGGGGCCAATGTTGACTCATTGTGTGATACTGGGACACCACTGCATATGGCTGCTTTCTATAAGCAGGATGGTGCTATGAAGATTTTGTTGGACCACCATGCAGATGTACGTCACTTGTTTGTGTACCCTTTCTTCTTAGGTTAACAGGATCCACATTAGTAAATACATGATTGTTTTGTCTGGTACTACTTTCTCTTTGTCAACTGCTCATACTAACAAAGATATCTTTATTTCAATGATAAAAGGATCAAACATGTTTGCCAAATTTCATCATGTAAGGGTACTGATTTTCTTAATATTTCTTCTCAGTGTAACAAGGTATTCAACACTGTCTATTCACCTCTTATTGCGGCTCTCAATGTTGTTGGCTCTCTCAATGTTAGCTTGCTGAAATGTGTGAAGCTTCTGATTAAGGTATGGTGCATTCATCTCATTTCATTGACATCTATTTTACTCTTGATAAGTATCTCAAGAAAAAGGAAGGAGTACAAATGATGGCATGCTTATTTATAAGGGTCTTTGCAACCTTTTCCGTGTTAGGCTGGCTCTGACGTGAAGGGTGTTGGCACTGTGACCCCCTTAATAATTGCTGCCAACAATGGCTTAACTGACTGCTACAAGTGCTTACTGGAGGCTGGTGCAGATCCTGATGTTCGTGATGATGTAAGTTTTAACTTTCACTCCAGCAACATGGAGTGGCTTTTCACGCATGGTAATTATGTTAAGAAACTAATGCAAAACCGTGCTGTATTGTTAAGGCTAAGAAAAACGTAGTCATCTATTATTTTCACCCTCAAAGCCTATCTATGAAGTCCATTAATGATTCCGGTTGGTCCTTGGTGACCATGAAGGCATGAATCTACACCATTATTCTTAGATGCACAATCGATCCATATGCCATCATACCTGGTGTACCGATTGGAAGTGCACACCTTGGTTATATTTTATATTTCTGTCATTTACGAACGTTGTGAATCTGTACAAGATGATGTAGCTGGAGTGAACAATAATTTGGTGGAATGATAAGTGAGTTTTTGTTCAGTGCTTTGAGGCATTATCTTCTGAAGTTCTAGTCAGATGTGTAATTACTGCTTTAAGATGTTGCTGTACTCCCTCCGGTCCGGTGTATAGGGCTCGCTATGAAGCGCAGCGCGACCAAGGTGAATTTCTACTGGCTACGATCCATCTCCTCTTCTCGTACGTCTCCACCTATCAGCGATTATTTAGGAACTGTTAATTAATTCCCGCTTTTAAGGGTGGCAACCAAAGCGACGTTGAGGCCCACCAAAAGGAGCTGCGTGCACCCGTTCACATTTGCATGCAACCAAAAAGAAGGAGCTGCGAGCACGCTGGTGCGGCCAGGAGTAAATTCTCCCGGGTAGAGAGAGAGCCAGCTATTGCAATTAATTAGCCTAATTAATTCTAGCGGGCCTTATTCCTGTGGTGTTTCGGAACAAATAGAAATTGCTAGTGAGCCCTGTACACCGGACCGGAGGGAGTATTAAAACTGAGGGGTTTCTTTTTTCTTCTTTATTTGAACCGTAGTGTTGAATATCTAAATATATTATCATATACCTTGTATTCATACTTCATTCCCTGGCTGTGCTTCTGTTATTTTGTATTACCATTCTGCAAATGCTTCAGTGAAACTTATCTTTTTTTATTCTTAACAGTTTGGCCACCTTCCAATAGAAATTGCTGCATATAACAATAGACGGAAAGATGTTGAGATCCTACTTCCAGTAACTTCACGTACTCCATATGTGCAAGACTGGAGCGTTGATGGGATAATTCGTTGGGTGAAATCAATGCCATCGGTGGAGGTATAACTATAACCTGAGGCATCACTGTCAATATAAGTTGCTTTCTATAGGTTCTTCAGCATGTCCTTTAACTTAAAAACGGGTACTCAATCCTTATTCCTTCTGTGAGGATGTGATGTGAAGTTTACTGTGGTATGTGAAATAAGTAGTTTATTGTGCAGTCATATAAATGAGTGAACTGGGTCAATAAAATGTTCAGATCATAAATATTTTGTCTTTTAAAAATCTTCTCATGCCCTTCTGATGTAGCTCATGTAAGTATGAAAGTCTTATCTCCTTACCACACGTCCTCATTACTTGTGCCAAATGATTTGTTTGCTGTTTCAGAATGACCCCATGAACAAAATGAATCCAGCTGATCTCAAGTTAGAAGGAAGCAAGGCATATAAGAGAAAAGATTATGCTACTGCAGTCAAACTTTACTCTATGGTAAATTATTGCACCATATCTTAGCTTACACTTAATTTGCTGTTGTGTGATAACTATAGTACTTTAAACTGAGAGGTTGTGTGCTTTGTATTATTTGGAATCTCTAATAAGAATTTGGTAACATTAAAGAGTATGGGCCTCCTTTATTAGTTCTTTTGCTGTTTTAATTTTTTTTCTATAAGGATTGCATTTAGGTTTAGAAAGTCTATTGATGCAAATCCCCTCCATGGATGCTACAGAAAGCAATTTCTGCTGTGACTAAGTACCAACGCTACTAAGTTTTTCTGCATTAGTAACAGAAAACCCAGTATGATATCACACTGTAGATCCACTAGAAAATTTCAATTGTAACTCTGGCATCAAGCCATCAAATAGTATGTGTTAGAAAATTGCAATTTCAATTGTAACTCTGACATAAAGCCGTCAAATAGTATATCTGTTACAGAAATTTATCAATAGTTCATCTTATTATATTGGATTGGATAGAGAGGAGTAAAGCTTTGGTTTCGATGGATGGGTCTTAATTTCAGCATCCTAGCATGTATCTATTATTTGTTTCTCAGGTAATCGCTATCCAGTTTCCACTAGCCTTAGCAATTTTCTTGTGTACGTACCTTACAACAGTGCAGTAGTATAAGTGGGTTGTAGCAATAAGCCAGTGTGCTAACTTTTTGTTTGTTTGTTAATGTAGGCAGCAGACCGCTGCCCTGATGATGCAACACTGTACTCAAACAGGAGCCTTTGCTGGCTTAAGATGGGTGAAGGAGACCAAGCTTTGATGGATGCTGGAATTTGCAAGATTAGGCGCCCAGGTTGGGCAAAGGCCTGTTACCTAGAAGGATCTGCTCAAATGTTACTGAGGGTACCATTTTCTGCTACTCATGAGTGCATTTGCTTGCTGTGTTAAATGCTTTTTTGGTGATGCAGCAACCTTTATGTGTGCAGGACTATGAGAAGGCGTGTGATGCATTTCTTGATGGGCTCAAACTGGATCCAGCAAATGTTGAGATCGGGAACTCATTACGGTAGTGAACTTATCCTGGCGGTGTTGATAATCCTATTTGTACATCTCATGCATCTATTTCTTTCATGTTGAAACACATATGGTGACTTTGTCCAATACATTAGAACCATCTAACATAACTCTTTTTATGCGGTAAACATTTGTGTCCTTTAGATAATTGTGTCCTGTTTGAATCATCTAGAACATCATCAACGCATCTGCATTTCAAACGCTTTAGTAATTGATATAATTTGTTATGCAGGGAGGCTGTAAATTGCTTGAAGACATCTCATGCCCCCCGAAAGTTGTAAGAATTGTCATCTACTACTCGGGAAAAACTTGCTTATCACAGGAGCAGCACGACTGATGCCAGTTCCCTTGGTGCGTGTGCAACGGAGTGTTGAGTTTAAAACTTGACTTGCTCTTGTAAACTTGGTTCTTTAATTTTGCTCGATTAGGCCACGAGGAATTACCATGTTTCTTGTTTGTGCCTACTACGTTTTGCCTAGAAATGCTCTACGTACGATCTTACTTGGTGCCATTTTGAGTGGTAATCAATCATTAGCGAGCGAGATTGGATGCTCTAGTGATCATGCATCTTTGTTCCTAGCTAGTAGTTAATCTTGTATTGCTGGCTACTTGGATGCATGCCCAGTGGCGTGGTTTAGCCGCTTCATGGATGTGCATGCAGTGTGGTTGCGCTTTAGGAACACTTACCCGGTGGATTATGCATGGATGCGAGGCTGCTTTTGCGAGCTTGGACTATTGCTGATGCTTTTTCTACTTTTGAGTAGCAGAGCTCTTGTCAGTTGTCGTGTTAGTGTAGCTAGCTGCCTCCTTGAGATGATATCATCATCAGGGGTCTCTAGCGGATACAATAACTAAATGTATTATTAGACTCGTTTCAACAACTTTTGGAGACATGACACATCAGATGAAAGTGGTTTGCTTCATGCTTTGCTTGACCAAATTAATATTCTGGCTGTACAAACAGCACAGTAAACACGCGAAATTTGCAATTGTACTGTACAGACAAATCACTGCGGGCACAAATAAGAAAGCCTAACAGATAGATGAAGGCTGCATCGGAAGCATCAGATGTAGCGGCACACATCAGTAAGGCATTATCTTGCAGAGGGAGATGCTCCTGTGATATGCACATTGGTGCAGCAGCAGCAAATTGCCCACCTGAATTTTCATTTAGCCGAACACCGGCAAACCAACAGGGGTGCAGGGTTTTCACCCACCCAGAGGAGAAGATTAGTATTTTAGTGATGTTAAGATTCCGTGCAGTAGCGGAGGTAAGCAACTCCAGTTGCTCTGGAGCTTCATGGAAGAATGTTGGGTCAGCTATCCATGCTGTAGCAGAAGCTTGTGTTGCAGCTCTTGTGCATGCATCTGATTGGGGCATGACCAATGTTGAAGTTGAATCAGACTGTCAGGAGCTGATCAAGGCTGTCCGGGGAACCGAAGCTGACCTGGCCAGGGAGGGAGTACTTTTCAAAGAAATAAGATACTTTGCAAACTTGAATTTTAGTCATATTTCTTTTGGTTTTGCCCCCAGGGCATGTAATAAATTAGCGCACGCTTTAGCGGCATTTGGTGCTAGTAGTCAGGTCGCTAGACAAGTTTGGGTTGAGGACTTGCCGAACGATGTAAACGTCAGAAGGGCCAGCATCTTGGCTGAGCCAGCTTGATTTATGGAATCGGTGTGTTCCATTTCAAAAAGAAAAGAAAAGAAGGCTTCGGGTTCAGACGCCGCAGCCGACGGGAACAAACCCTATACGAGAGGTGGAGAGCTGTGAAGTACCACGTTTCAGCTGCCACACGACTCCCTTCACATCGCTGCTGTCGGCCGTCGTCGACATGGCCAACACCGAGCGAGCAATAGCGGCGAGCAGTGAACGGGCGAGGTGCGCAGCATAGGAGAGCAGGGCCGGGAGAATCCTGGGAACACTTCTGCTTTGGTACACCCTCCCTAAACACATCGAGGGCTCATATTAACCGATACCCCTTCGTTATGAGGGGTATGATCGTCTTAATTAAAAATGCCGCCCACCCGCCCATGCCCCCGCCTTCGTACGAATACGCCGAGCCGTTGGGGGCGCCGAGCCGCGTGACGATCTCGGCTGGGTGGGCCCCGTCACTAAAAAAAGACGCCGCGCGCCCGCCCGGTCATACGCACGTGAATTAGGAAAAAAAAACGCGCGTCGATCACGTCGCGTGCGTGCGGGTCAAACGCCTCGCCCGAGAGGGCCTGTTGCCTGTCGACTGCCGCCCGCCGCCATTACCTCCGGCGCGGATATCCCCGCGTCAAACGCGCCGCCCGAGGGGTCTGTCACTTGCCGCCCGCCGCCATTACCTCCGGCGCGGATATCCCCGCGTCAAACGCGCCGCCCGAGGGGTCTGTCACCTGCCGCCCGCTGACATTACCTCCGACGCGGATATCCCCGCGTCAAACGCGCCGCCTGAGGGGTCTGTGGCCTTCCGCCCGCTGTCGCGTCGCTGCCATTAACACGCCACCGGCCTCCACCGCCCCGTCCACCTACCTCCCGCGCTATAAAGAACGGCCCGTCGCCTGCACCCTCACCTCGCCCGCACTCTCCTCCCGTCGCCCTCGCCCTCACCTCCCCACCCTTGCCCCGCCACGCTCGCCATGTCCGGCGCCGATAGTTCTCGCGGAGGCGGCGCGGCCCCCGCCGGCTCGTGGCCGTCGAGCCTCGGCGTCCCCGAGGTGATGGAACTGCGGCGGTACAACCTCCTCGTGCCGCCGTCTTCGCGTCTGCCGGGCAGTTGGCACATCAGCGCCGTCGGATACGCGGTGCCGGGCCCCGCCGCACCCCGGAGCGTGGTGAGGAGCTGCCCCGGCGGCCGATGGAACCGACGCGGTCGCCGAAGATTTTGGGAGGGCCGCACCTGGGACGACGTCCTCCGCGAATGCCGCGCCGGACGGCTCGTGCTACCTCCCCCGCCCGCGGCCGGCGACCCTCCCCCACCGCCCCCACCGGCGGCCGTCGCCCCTCCCCCACCCACGGCCGTCGCCCCTCCCCCACCGCCGGAAGTGGAGATCCCGCTGGAACAGCGCGCTCTGCGGTAGGAAGGGGACCCCGACGACACTCCGGGCTTCCTCACCGCCTTCCTCCTGTCGACGACGGAGCCGGGCCTCGTGCTGCCGCCAGAGATGAGAGACCCGGAGGACCCGGAGGACACGCCGGGTTGATGGAGACGCTCCGCAGTTCTGCGGCGGCCGCGGAGGAGGACGACGACGACCTCGCGTGGATGGACGACCTAAGCAGCGACAACGGCGACGACGGCGGCGAAAACGGCTGCGGGCAGGTCATCGATCTCGCGGCGACGGACGACGACGCTTAGATTAGGGTTTTTTTATTTTTAAAATTTCGTTTAAAAAATATTTAAGATATATCTACGTTTGAATGAAATTTCGCAGTTTGAGTAATTTGAGTTGTTTAAATATTTTTGGATTTGTTCGAATATTCGCGTCATCCTCGCCGCGTCGTCATGCTGAGTCGCTGCCATGCGGGGCCAGGTGTCGGCGCGTATAATTTTTTTTTAACTTCGCGCATAGAAGGTTTATTAGGCCTTGTGCCCCGTCTGAATCGAACACACGCCCGTAGCCCAGTGGCTAGCGCCACGCCGTTTGACCGAGCGTTCGATCCCGTCTGGGCGCGTTGGAATAAAACACCCACTGTTTTGCCTCTTTTGTTTCCCGACATATGGGCCCCCCTGGCCGTAGTTTTTTTGAGAATCCGTGTCCGCAGCTGTTATCACACAAAGCGCAAACTTGGGCCTGGGCCGCCGCACTGCTCTGTGGATTTAGCAATTTGCAGTGCAACCACTAAAAAAAAACATTTTTTTAGTTAGTAAAAAATGTTTTCCAGTGCATGTATATTTACAAAAATGCCACAATTTTAAAAATAGTAATAACTAATACCCGTGCATCGTAATAAAACATGTCATATATGAAAGTTGGGTAGAATTTCATGTAGATTCATAATATGCAACATTCAGTCATAATAAAAAAAATTGCTGTTTGCATATATTTCCATTAGTCAGTTGGTAAATTCATATAAAATACATGCAATGTGAGAAATGAACGAGAATTTGCATCCATGCTTCGTATGATGGCACCACATTTTGCCAACATGTGGGTATGCCATTCACGGTAGCCCACAAAAAAATTGAACGAATTCGAAGTGTGAAAATTGAACGAATCCAAAATTAACAAGATTTTGCAAGTGAGTTGCGGCAGATCCGGCAAGTATTTTAGGGGTTTATCGCCGAGACAACCCTAGAAAATGCATACAGTGTCCAAATTCACTAAAAATTGGCGTGGATGCTTATCATGTTGGTACAATGCCGTAGATAAATTTTGGGTCCGTTTGAAGGATGTCGAAAAAAAACGTCCTTCGAGACGGACCCTTTGCTCCTACCCGAACGGCCTCCGCTGGAAGAGGTCAAATTTTGGTCATCTTCAGATCAGCACCAAACTTTGCCAGCAAGTGGGCATGCCCACCCCAGGGCTCCACGCAAAGTTTAAACGAATTCCGACAATGAACGCATGTTGCGGCAGGTCTGGCAAGAAGGGCCCTTCGCTCCTACCCGAACGGCCTCGCAGAACAAGGTCAATTTTTGGTCATCTTCAGAATGACCCCAAATTTTGCAAGTGAGTTGGCTTGCCCAATGTAGGCCCCCACGCAAGATTGGAACGAATTCGGACACCAAACGAACGTTGCGTCACGACCGGGCGGTGTTTTAGGGTTTTTTCACCGAGAAAATTATAGAAAAGGCATAGAGTGGCAAAAAGCTACGAAAGTTGGCATGCATGCTTGTCATGTTGGTACAAGCCTATGAAAACAATTTGGGTCCATTTGAAGGATGTCGAAAAAAAACGTTCTTCGAGAACGGCCCTTCGCTCTACCTGAACGGCCTCCGCAGAACAAGGTTAATTTTTGGTCATCTTCAGAATGACCCCAAATTTTGCAAGTGAGTTGTCTTGCCCAATGTAGGCCCCCACGCAAGATTAGAACGAATTCGGACACCAAACGAACGTTGCGTCACGACCGGGCGGTGTTTTAGGGTTTTTTCACCGAGAAAATTATAGAAAAGGCATAGAGTGGCAAAAAGGTACGAAACTTGGCATGCATGCTTGTCATGTTGGTACAAGCCTATGAAAAAAATTTGGGTCCATTTGAAGGATGTCGAAAAAAACGTCCTTCGAGAAGGGCCCTTCGCTCCTACCCGAACGGCCTCCGCAGAAGAAGGTAAAATTTTGTTCATCTTTAGAATGACCCCAAATTTTGCAAGTGAGTTGGCTTGCCCAATGTAGGGCCCCACACAAGATTGCAATGAATTCGGACACCAAACGAACGTTGCGTCACGACCGGGCGGTGTTTTAGGGTTTTTTCACCGAGAAAATTATAGAAAAGGCATAGAGTGGCAAAAAGCTACGAAACTTGGCATGCATGCTTGTCATGATGGTACAAGCGTATGAAAAAAAATTGTGTCCATTTGAATGATGTAAAAAAAACGCCTTTCGAGAACGAACGCACGTTGCGGCAGATCCAGCAAGTATTTTAGGGTTTTATCGCCGGGACATCCCTAGAAAATGCATACAGTGTCCAAATTGGGTCCGATTGAAGGATGTCGACAAAAATGACATGTAAAAAAGTTCTTGATCGTGGACAGATGTACCTCACAACACTGATGCTGGTCATGCTGTGTAACTCCTTGATTATGGAGTGACAGAGCATCACCTACACCAGCATGGTGAGGTAGGCCTGCCACGCTCAAAGACTTAACGTCCTAGGCGGAGGAGGCTATTTAAACCGGTGATTACGCGCCTCGGTAAGCATTGTGGTACTAAATTAAATTATACCGGACCTAACTCGTGGGCCGGCATAAAAAAAAATTAAGCCCACCCAGCTTTCTGGGCCGCAGAAGCGCCTACTCGGTCCGGCCCGATCAAGCCGCGAGGCGAAAGGGCCGGCCTTTCGGCCGCGATACGGCCCATCGGCGGGTCACAATGGGGCGGAGGCGGGAAACGGGCAAGTGAACTGAGCTTAGTATGGACTACCGACGCGGCTATTTAAGCCGGTCAGGGCGTCCTTCGGCGAGCGAGGTGCGACTAAACTTGCGCCGTGACCGCCCCCACCTCCACCTCCCCCCTGCCATCCTCACTGGGCCGGCCCACGCGCGGTGCCCACCGCATCTACGCGCGCCGTTACTGGGCCGGTTCACACGCGGCGCCCAGAAGCCCAAGCGAGGGTGGGTATTTGTTTTCTTTTTTTGTTTTATCTTTAATAGATATTTCATAAAATTTTACTTTATTTATGTGCTTTTCGTTATACTTTATAAAATGTTTAATAATTATTAAAAAAACACTCTTGAAATTGGAATTTTTTTATGTACTTTTATTTCTACTCTATAATTGTTTTTTCATTATTTATGTAATTTTCTTTATACTTTATAGAATTGTACATATTTATGTTTTTTTATACTTTATAGAAATGTTTAATAATTATTAAAAAAACACTCTTTAGAACCCCACGCAAGATTAGAACGAATTCGGACACCAAACGCACGTTGCGTCACGACCGGGCAGTGTTTTAGGGTTTTTCCACCGGGAAAACCCTAGGAAATGCATACAGTGTCGGAAGAAGCTAAAAATTTGCATGCATGATGCCCATGGTGATGCCAACGTGTGAAAAAAGTTTGGGGTCATTTGGCGGAGTCGGAAAAAAAACGTCCTTCGGGCTTGCCCTCCGTCAGACCCGAACAGTGCTGGTTGTAGAGGTGCTACGTGGTGGCATGCATGATATGACACCAAATTTTGCCAGGAAGTGGGCATGCACATCTTAGGCCCCCACGCAAGATTAGAACGAATTTGGACACCAAACACACGTTGCGTCACGACCGGGCAGTGTTTTAGGGTTTTTCCGCCGGGAAAACCCTAGGAAATGCATACAGTGTCGGAAGAAGCTAAAAATTTGCATGCATGATGCCCATGGTGATGCCAACGTGTGAAAAAAGTTTGGGGTCATTTGGCGGAGTCGGGAAAAAAAAGTCCTTCGGGCTTTTCCTCCGTCAGACCCGAACGGCGCTGGTTGTACAGGTGCTATGTGGTGGCATGCATAGTTTGTAGCTAGATGGCTTTTTCTCTCTTTTTGATCTTCAATACAATGTTCTCCTCGATGTTCTTGGAGTTCTATCCGATGTAATCACTTTTTGCGGTGTGTTTGTTGGGATCCGATGAATTGTGAGTTTATGATCAGATTATCCATGAATATTATTTGAGTCTTCTCTGATCTCTTTTATGCATGATTATTACAGCTTCATATTTCTTCTCCGATCTATTGATTTGGTTTGGCCAACTAGATTGATTTATCTTGCCATGGGAAGAGGTGCTTTGTAATGGGTTCGATCTTGCGGTGCTCAATCCCAGTGAAAGAAAGGGACATGACACGTATGTATCATTGCTATTAAGGGTAAAAATATGGGGTTTATTCATACGTGAGTTTATCTTGTCTACATCATGTCATTGTTCTTAAGGCGTTACTCCGTTTTTTATGGACTTAATACACTAGATGCATGCTGGATAGCGGTCGATGTGGGGAGTAATAGTAGTAAATGCAGGCAGGAGTCGGTCTACTTGTCTCGGACGTGATGCCTATATACATTATCATTGCCTTGGATATTGTCATGATTATTTGCTTTTCTATCAATTGCCCAACAATAATTTGTCTACCCACCATATGCTATTTTCTTGAGAGAAGCCTCTAGTGAAAACTATGGCCCCCGGGTCTATCTAAATCATATACTAAAACCCTAAAAATATTTGCTGCACTTTTTCTTTATTTTATTTTATTTTGTATTTTTGTTTCAATCTATCTATCTATCACATACAATTTAATCTTGCAACTTACCGCCGAGGGATGGACAACCCCTTGTTTGCGTTGGGTGCAAGGATTTGTTGTTTTGTGTGCAGGTGCTGCTAACGAGGTGTTACATGATTCTCCTACTGGATTGATAAACTTGGTTTCATAACTGAGGGAAATACTTATCTCTATGGTACTGCATCTCCCTTCCTCTTCGGGGAATTACCAACGCAGCTCACAAGTAGCAGGAAGAATTTCTGGCGCCGTTGCCGGGGAGACATTATCAACATCTATCAAGTACCTACGCATAAAACTCTCATCTCCTTGCATTTACTTTATTTGCATTTGCCTCTCGTTTTCATCTCCCCCACTTCTAAAAAGTTTTTACAAAAATACAAAAATATTTTCCGTTTGCCTTTTTCTTGTGTGCTATCTTCGCTTGTGTTGCCATGTGCCTTCTATTTGCTTGCATCTTCGCTTGCTAAAAATCTATTGATATGGATCCTCATACACTAGCTAATCTTTTCAAAAGATCCAATTATGATGAACAAATTTCTAGTGAGTTGAGTGCACTTGATTTTCTCTATGAAGTTTTGCTTGAAAATCACGAATATGAAAATTGTGATGAAGTGTTATAAGAAGAAATTTATAAAGTGATTCATGATAGCTCCTTTATTGAAAAGCATGATTGCAATGATGTTACTATAAAATTTATTAATGTTAATTGTGCTAATAATATGCAAAACTATAAGCTTGGGGATGAAAATTTTGTTATGTGCACTACTTATTGCAATGATCACGATTGGGGTGATAATGCTTCTTATGATCTTGAAAATTTATTTAAACCTCATGATGAATATGTTATCGATAATAATGCTTGCAATAATTTTGAAAGTGGGTTTGGAAGAGCGTCAACTTTAGGTAATAATAATCCCACTATTTTGGAAGACTATAAGAATTTTATGCATGTGGATCATGGAGAGAAAATTTTATATGATAGCTATATTGTTGAATTTGATTATGATCCTACATGTAATTATTATGAGAGAGGAAAATATGGTTTTAGAAATTTTCATGTTACTAAATTACCTCTTGTTATGTTGAGATTATCAATGTTTTACTCCTTTCCTTTGCATATGCTAGATATTTCTCGTCTTGATAATTTGTTTGCATATAAAAAGCCCATGCATAGGAAGCATGTTAGACTTAAATGTGTTTGTCACATGTATTATGATGCTCTTTTTGTGCTTCAATTCTTATCTTTCATGTGAGCATCATTGAAATCTCAAAGGCTATCTTAATGGCTATAAAGAAAGAGCTTGTTGGGAGGCAACCCAATGAATAAAATAAAATTTTATTATTTGTTTCTGTTATTGTGTGTTTTCACTTTCATGCTACTGTTATGATTGAGTTTTTGTGTTTTTAATTAGTGTTTGTGCCAAGTAAAACCTTTGGGATGATTTGGAAGATAGTATAATTGATGCTGTTTGGAAAACAGAAAGTTTTGCGTCCAGTGCTGAAATTTTGTTTCTGTACTGGTGCGTCATAAAAATCTGAAATATTTACACAGTATTTGTATATGAATTTCCCACGTTGTCCTAATTTTTCAGAATTTTTAGAGTTACAGAAGTATGGCTTTTAAATAGATTGCTACAGACTGTTCTGTTTTTGACAGATTCTGTTTTTGATGCACTACTTGCTTGTTTTGATGAAACTATGGATCGTATCGGGGGGTATAAGCCATGGAGAAGTTAGAATACAGTAGGTATAATGCAAAAATAAAATATGAATGGGTTTTCAACAGTACTTAAAGTGGTGATTTATTTTGTTATACTAACGGATCTCACGAAGGTTTTGTTGAGTTTTGTGTGATTGAAGTTTTCAAGTTTTGGGTGAGATCACGATGGATGAAGGAATAAGGAGTGGCAAGAGCCTAAGCTTGGGGATGCCCGAGGCACCCCAAGGTAATATTCAAGGAAGACTCAAGCGTCTAAGCTTGGGGATGCCCTGGAAGGCATCCCCACTTTCTTCTACCAACCATCGGTAATTTTACTTGGAGCTATATTTTTATTCGTCACATGATATGTGTTTTGCTTGGAGCGTCTTGTATTATATGAGTCTTTGCTTTGTTTGCTTTTTAGTTTGTCACAATCATCCTTGCTGAACACACCTACTTTGAGAGAGCCACACGTTCATCATAATTTGTTAGAATACTCTTTGTGCTTCACTTAAATTTTTTGAGCTAGGCAGTTGCTCTAGTGCTTCACTTAATTTTTTTGAGCTAGGCAGTTGCTCTAGTGCTTCACTTAAATCTTTTTGAGCACGGTGGTGGCTATATTTTGAAGAAATGAACTCTCATGCTTCGCTTATATTATTTTGAGAGTTGACAAGATTAAAATTTTGAAGAAATAAACTCTCATGCTTCACTTATATTATTTTGAGAGTTGATAAGATTGAAATTTTGAAGAAATATTTGCACTCTCATGCTTCGCTTATATCTTTTTGAGAGTTGATAAAAGTAACGGTAATTTGTACAAGATATGAATTTGGTCCCAAAGTGATGAATATTCAAGAGGGATATAATAAAAACTTTCATATAGATCATTGGATATGATAAGTGTGATTCCTTGTAATAGTTTTGCGATATGGAAATGATAATATGTGAGTCATGTTAGTGAGTAATTTTGATGTAGTAAGAATATTAGTGTTAAGGTTTGTGATTCCCTATGCATGCACATTAAGTCAATAGTTATGCAAAGAAATTATATCCTACTTATGGTGCATTATTCGGTGTTAGTTATGTTCAATGCATGTTTATGACCGTTTTCGTTTTTTGGTTGGTTGCTTCTCAATCTTTTGCTAGCCTTCATTTGTACTAAGCGGAAATACTGCTTGTGCATCCAAACTCCTTAAACCCAAGTTGTGCTAAATGAGTCCATTATATCTACCTATATGCGGTATTTCCATGCCGTTCCAAGTAAATTTGCGTGTGCCAACTCTAATTTTCAAAATAATTTTTCTGTTTTGTGTGCCCTTACCACTCATGAAGCGGTAGGGGGTGGCCAATATTTTCCATGCTAGGTGTGTTATTCTCACGATGAGTGTTTATTCACTTCTCATTGCACGAGAGAGTGGCTGGTAATAGGGATGCCCAGTCCCACAATGAAATCAAAATTAATAACAACAAAATTCCTTGGAAAGTGATGGTATGGAGGGCACCCGTGGATACGGCTAGCCATGGATTGTGAAAGAATTGTGGAAAGGAAATAAACTTTACTTTCTGTTTGGGAACCGCCTATGATGTGTCTAGCATGGAAGATATTGGGAATTCTCGGTCGTTTTCGTTGACATGAAAAGCATGCCTCTCAAAATATTTTTATCTCTCTAATTTAAGCTTTGAGCTCTGGCACATTTGACAAATCTCTGCTTCCCTCTGCGAAGGACCTATCTATTTACTTTTATGCAATTTTTATTTTCTTGAGTCTCCATCTTCTCTTATAAAGCACCAACTAGAGAGCACTATTGTCATACTTGTGCATTGTATGTAGCTAATATTTGAGTGTGTTTCATGAATGGATCAATGATTGAGCATAATGGGCTAGGGATAACTTTCTTTAGCGTTGATATTTTGAAAGACATGATTGGTTGTTAGCATGCTTGAGTATTTATATCTTCATGTCAAACTATAGACTATTGCTTTGAATCATTCAAGTCCAATGTCCATGCTACAAAAGAAAAGAATATATGATGAATATGATAGGCAGCATTCCACATCAAAAATTCTGTTTTTATCATTTACCTACTCGAGGACGAGCAGGAATTAAGCTTGGGGATGCTGATACGTCTCCAACGTATCTATAATTTTTGATTGTTCCATGCTGTTATATTATCAATCTTGGATATTTTATATGCATTTACAGCAATTATATATCATTTTTGGAGACTAACCTATTAACTTAGTGCCCAGTGCCAGTTGCTGTTTTCTGCCTGTTTTTTGTTTTACAGAAAATCAATACCAAACGAAGTCCAAATGCCACGAAACTTTTTGGAGATTTTTTTCTGGACAATACCAACACTAGAAGCTTCGGGAGATGACCAGACGCCAGAGGAGGTGGCCACGAGCCACCAGGGCGCACCTGGGGGGGGGGCAGGCACGCCCTGGTGCCTCGTGGGCCCACCCCAGCTCCGTTTGACCTAATTCCACCACTATAAATTCCCAAAAAATCAGAAACCCCTAAGAGAGTCCACGAGATACTTTTTCCGCCGCCGCAAGTTTCTGTTCTTCAGAGATCCCATCTGGAGGCCTTCTCCGGTGCTCCACCGGAGAGGGAATCGATCACGGAGGGGCTCTACATCAACCTTGCTGCCCTTCCAATGATGCGTGAGTAGTTTACCACAGACCTTCGGGTCTATATTTAGTAGCTAGATGGCTTCTTCTCTCTTTTTGATCTTCAATACAATGTTCTCCTCGATGTCCTTGGAGTTCTATCCGATGTAATCACTTTTTGCAGTGTGTTTGTTAGGATCCGATGAATTGTGAGTTTATGATCAGATTATCCATGAATATTATTTGAGTCTTCTCTGATCTCTTTTAGGCATGATTATTATAGCTTCGTATTTCTTCTCTGATCTATTGATTTGGTTTGGCCAACTAGATTGATTTATCTTGCCATGGGAAGAGGTGCTTTGTAATGGGTTCGATCTTGCGGTGCTCAAACCCAGTGACAGAAAGGGACATGACTTGTATGTATCATTGCTATTAAGGGTAAAAAGATGGGGTTTATTCATACGTGAGTTTATCTTGTCTACATCATGTCATCGTTCTTAAGGCGTTACTCCGTTCTTTATGGACTTAATACACTAGATGCATGCTGGATAGCGGTCGATGTGTGGAGTAATAGTAGTAGATGCAGGAAGGGGTCGGTCTACTTGTCTCGGACGTGATGCCTATATACATGATCATTGCCTTGGATATTGTCATGATTATTTGCTTTTCTATCAATTACCCAACAGTAATTTGTCTACCCACCGTATGCTATTTTCTTGAGAGAAGCCTCTAGTGAAAACTATGGCCCCCGGGTCTATCTAAATCATATACTAAAACCCTACAAATATTTGCTGCACTTTTTCTTTATTTTATTTTATTTTGTATTTTTGTTTCAATCTATCTATCTATCACATACAATTTAATCTTGCAACTTACCGCCGAGGGATTGACAACCCCTTGTTTGCGTTGGGTGCAAGGATTTGTTGTTTTGTGTGCAGGTGCTGCTAACGAGGTGTTGTGTGATTCTCCTACTGGATTGATGACCTTGGTTTCATAACTGAGGGAAATACTTATCTGTACTGTACTGCATCTCCCTTCCTCTTCAAGGAATTACCAACGCAGCTCACAAGTAGCACTCTCCACCTATATTTATAGGAAAACCCAAGGGGTAGGGTGGCTTCTCCAAGAAGCCATTAGGGAAAAATACCAAAAGGCCCTCAAGGTGGCTTCTCCAAGAAGCCACCAAAAAGTGCTTTTCACTATTCATGGAAACATTTTTCCGCGACAGTTAAATCCGAAAATATTTCTGTAGGTCTTAGATTAATTCCAGTACCCACTAAAATAATTTTGGACGCATTCCGAAACAATTCTGGATTAGTGATTTTCATCTGCGAAAAGCAACCAAAGCGGTTCTGGCAGCTCCGGAACATTTCCGGGTTTTTTCTCCGAAAAAATCCCAGAAGTTCCCAGAACAATTCTGGCACCCTCTAAGAATTTTCAGGCGTGTGCCGAAACCATTTTGACTTAATGGTATACTCCAAAACAACCTTTCGGTTTTACCGAAACTATTCCGGTGTTCTATCTCTGGAACTCTTCCGTTGTCTTCGAAACTTTTCTGGTGACTTTCTCTCAGACTCCCTGTCTAGTATTCAGCAGATAGATGACCCTTAAGCGTGTGACCCTATAGGTTCGGTGAAGCATAGACATGATCGGAACACTTTCCGATCAATGATCAACATCGGAGCCGTGGACACCCATATTGACCCTTATACCCACAAAAATAAACATTCGAGTGAACCTCCAGTTGCCGTGTGCTATTCCTGTTGCTTTACGATATGTTACAAACACCCGAGGTGAGATTTATCGGCATCCCCGTGGATCAACACTTGTCCACAATGCCAGTTACCTCGTTATCGGGTTTGCTCTCTTTTCTCGTTCCCGTGTTCCGGCATCCCTGTGATCAAATCACATTGTGTCTGGCCAGGCGATGATGGATACCGTAACACCGAGAAATATTATTATGCTCCCACTAGAAATATTATTATGCTCCCACTTACTTTCTTGCAACCACAAGCATCTTCGTTATCCATTGATGAAATCAAACTCTTTTGACTATTTCATCAAAAACGAAGATTCCAACTCCATTTTGCTCTCTTCTGTCCATCGCTGGAACTCTGAAGTTTGCATACTCACTAGCATCCTGTGGATCGACAAAATACTTTGGACTGTATCACATATAAGTCCTAGTTTGCATTTCCATTTCATGGAAATCCTTTTGGCATCCATGTTTCATATCTCATGATAGAAATATGTATTAATTGCTAGTTTAACCCGATCTGACTTTAAGCATCGCTACGGTGAGACAATCTCATCGTAGTCAACTCCTTGAATTTGTTATTGCAACAAGTCGAGCTTTATGGATAAAACATTTTATCCACATCACTTTATAGTTCCATTAATGTTTAGACTCCAAGTCTTCCGAAGGGTTTATCAAGATAAAATCTTGAATCATTTATATGGAAACTATCTCGGATTATATTGGCATTTAGCCAATTCCGGAGTCAGGGCCCATCAACGCTTCCTTGTGTATCGTAGGTATACTGTCGTCCAACAACAATATCTCATTTGCGCACCTGAGAGGTTTGCACGAGTTTTGCCTATGTGGTTCAGCTGCAAGTTCGACCGAAGTCCATACATTTTATTGTAGAGACTTCCGTATCAGTCGCAGGAGGAAACTCTAGAATTGCTTCCGAGGTTTCTTTCCCTTCTCATGATAACGGAGATACTGTTATCTCGTCGAGTTGCACTGTCTCCCACTCACCTTTTGTAAGAACCATTTTCTACAAAATCGTACCGTTCTTTGTGGCAAACCTTTTGCCTCGGTACAGTGAGGGAGGAATACCCAATAAATTAGGATAACCTACAAAGTAGCACTTGTCTGATTTGGAATAGGTTTGTAAATATTTTACACAAGCCCCATATTCCAAATGTTAAGAAAAGACATAACATGGTTGGGGTTACCATACCATGGCATCATTTCAATAGATCTGACGGCGCTCTTTTTAGTGTAAAAGCCGCAGTCTCTAAAGCATTACTTTAAAAGGGATAATAGCAAATTGATTTATGTCACCTTTGATCTTACCATGTCATAAATGGTTTGATTACATCTTCACGGACATTCCACTCACAGTGGTGTTTCGAGAGGTGTAAGTTATGAAACTCTTTTCACAACTCATCAGACATTCGCTAAACTTGTAACTCAAATATCCCTTTCCGCAATCTAATTGCAGAAACATAATTTTCTTGTTACAATAATTCCTACTTCATTTTGAAAACCTTTTGAATGATTTCAAAAGATCCAGACTTACGTCTCATCAAGCAAATATCCATATATCCGCTTAAGTCATTTCTGAAGATAGATAAATCCACTACTAGCAACAACATTTATTGGACTACACACATCATAATGTATGATCACTAATAAGTTCATTGCTCGTTCCTTATGGCCTGTGAACGGTATTTCAGTCACTTCACTTTTCGGACGAAAGTTGCAAGTGTCAGATGATTCATAATCAAATGACTTCAAAATCCATCATAATGGAATTTTGATAACCCACAAGTATAGGGAATCAATTGTAGCTTTTTCGATAAATAAGAGTGTCGAACCCAACGAGGAGCTAAAGGTAGAATTAATATTCCCTTCAAGTTCTATCGACCACCGATACAACTCTACGCGCACTTAACGTTCGCTTTACCTAGAACAAGTATGAAACTATTTTGTAGGTGATAGGATAGGTTTGCAAGAATAAAACTAGAAGTACTTTGCGAGAATAAAACTATGAGTAATTTGCAAGATAATAAAAGTTAGTTGTTTAGTAGAAAGCTTTTGTAACACAAGAGAATGATTTGTCCATAGGCAATCGATAACAAGACCGGTAATCATTATTGCAATTTTATATGAGGGAGAGGCATGAGCTAACATACTTTCCGTACTTGGATCATATGCACTTATGATTGGAACTCTAGCAAGCATCCACAACTACCAAAGATCATTAAGGTAAAACCCAACCATAGCATTAAGTATCAAGTCCTCTTTACTCCCATACGCAACAACCCCCTTACTCGGGTATGTGTTTCAGTCACTCACGCCACCCACTATAAGCGAATCATGAACGTATTGCAACACCCTACAGCGGGAATCCCTCACGCTTGCGCGACACGGAGGGCACCATAGGATAGCACCAAAATAAAACATACAACTCAAACCAATCACGATCATCAATCAACCCATAGGACAAAAAGGATCTACTCAAACATCATAGGATGACCACAAATCATTGGATAATAATATGTAGCATTAAGCACCATGTTTAAGTAGAGATTACAGCGGGGAGAAGAGGTGTTACACCGCTGCATAGAGGGGGAGAGAGTTGGTGTTGACGGCGGCGAAGTTGTTGGTGTAGATCGCCATCACGATGTTTCCCCCGGCGGCGCTCCGGCACCACCGGAAGAGAGGGGGAGAGAGCCCCCCTCCTTCTTCTTCTTCCTTGGCCTCCCCCCTAGATGGGAGGAGAGTTTCCCCTCTGGTCCATGGCTGCCATGGCGGCGGAGGGGCAGGAGCTCCTCCTAGATTGGATCTCTCTCTCTGTTCTCTTCTGTTTCGCGTTCCCGTTTTCTGGCCTTTCACCGTTTCTTAAATTCCCGGAGATTCGTAACTCCGATTGCGCTGAAATTTTAACACGATTTTTTTCCGGATATTAGCTTCCTTGCGCCTAGAGAATAGCACCAACCGACCTACGAGGGCTTCACGAGGCACCACGGCGCGCCTGCCCCCCCAGGCGCGCCCTGGTGCCTCGTGGGGCCCACGAGCACCGCCTTGCATTGATTCGACCTCCCAAAAATCACATATATTCCAAAATAATTCTCCGTGAAATTTTATTCCATTTGGACTTCGTTTGATATGGATATTCTGCGAAACAAAAAACATGCAACAAACAGGAACTGGCACTGGGCACTGGATCAATATATTAGTCCCAAAAATAATATAAAATGTTGCCAAAAATATGTGAAAGTTGTAGAATATTGGCATGAAACAATCAAAAATTATAGATACGACGGAGACGTATCAGCATCCCCAAGCTTAATTCCTGCTCGTCCTCGAGTAGGTAAATGATAAAAATGATAATTTTTGATGTGGAATGCCACCTAGCATAATCTTGATCATATAATTTAATCATGGCATGAATATTAAGACACGAGTGATTCAAAGCAATAGTCTATAATTTGACATAAAGACATCAATACTCAGGCATCCCAATAAACAATCATGTCTTTCAAAATATTAATGCTAAAGAACGTTATCCCTACAAAATCACATAGCCTTGTCATGCTCCATCTTCTTAACACAAAATATAAATCATGTACTACCCCGGTGTTAGCCAAGCAATTGGTTCATACTTTTTAACGCGCTTCAGCTTTTTCAACCCCCACGCAATAGATGAGCGCAAGCCATGAATATAGCACTATAGGTGGAATAGAATGATGATAGAGATTAATAACGGGAAGTCAAAAAGGGAGAAAGTCTCACATCGACGCGGCTAATCAACGGGCTATGGAGATGCCCATCAATTGATGTCAATACGAGGAGTAGGGATTGCCATGCAACGGATGCACTAAGAGCTATAAGTGTATGAAAGCTCAAACTGAAAACTAAGTGGGTGTGCATCCAACTTGCTTGCTCATGAAGACCTCGGGCATTTGAGGAAGCCCATCATCGGAATATACAAGCCAAGTTCTATAATGAAAAATTCCCACTAGTATATGAAAGTGACAACATAGGAGACTCTCTATATGAAAAACATGGTACTACTTTGAAGCACAAGTGTGGAAAGGATAGTAACATTGCCCCTTCTCTCTTTTTCTCTCATTTCATTTTTTTTCTTTTTTCTTCTTCTTTTTTTCTCTTTTTTTTTCTTGGGCTCTTTTTGGCCTCACTTTTTTTTATTTTGTCCGAAGTCTCATCCCGACTTGTGGGGGAATCATAGTCTCCATCATCCTTTCCTCACTGGGACAATGCTCTAATAATGAATAATGATGATCATCACACTTCTGTTTACTTACAACTCAAAAAATTACAACTCGATACTAGAACAAAGTATGACTCTATATGAATGCCTCTGGCAGTGTACCAGGATGTGCAATGATCTAGCATAGCAAAGATATATAAAAAAACGGACAAGCCATGAAAATATCATGCTAGCTATCTTACGATCATGCAAAGCAATATGACAATGAATGCTCAAGTCATGTATATGATGATGATGGAAGTTACATGGCAATATATCTCGGAATGGCTATGGAAATGCCATAATAGGTAGGTATGGTGGCTGTTTTGAGGAAGATATAAGGAGGCTTATGTGTGATAGAGCGTATCATATCACGGAGTTTGGATGCACCGGCGAAGTTCGCACCAACTCTCGAGGTGAGAAAGGGCAATGCACGGTACCGAAGAGGCTAGCAAATTGCGGAAGGGTGAGAGTGCGTATAATCCATGGACTCACATTAGTCATAAAGAACTCACATACTTATTGCGAAAGTTTATTAGCCCTCGAAGCAAAGTACTACCACGCATGCCCCTAGGGGGGAGGTTGGTAGGAGTTAACCATCGCGTGCCCCCGACCTCCACGCAAAGGAAGACAATCAATAATAAATCATGCTCCAACTTCTTAGCATAACGAGAGACTATACGTGCATGCTTAGGGAATCACAAACCTTAACACCAATATTCCTACTAAACCACAATCATTCACTAGTACCTCCCACATATTACCATCTCTATATCACAAAACTATTGCAAGGAATCAAACATATCATATTCAGTGATCTACAAGTTTTATGTAGGATTTTATGACTAACCATGTGAATGACCAATTCCTGTTGACTCTCTAAATAGATATAAGTGAAGGAAGAGAGTTTAATTCTTTCTACAAAAGACCATGCTCTAATAAATATAAGTGAAGCAAAATAGCATTCTACAAATAACGGTTTTCTATATGAAGAGAAACAGGCATCCAAACTTCAAATGATATAAGTGAAGCACATGAAGCATTCTATAAAGCCATACTCAAAAGATATAAGTGAAGTGCATAGAGCATTCTATAAATCAACCAAGGACTATCTCATACCAGCATGGTGCATAAAAGAAAAGGGAAAAATAAACACAAAAGACGCTCCAAGAATTTACGCATATCATGTGAACAAAACAAAAACCGAGACATACCGATAATTGTTGAATAAAGGTGGGATGCCTTCCGTGGCATCGCCAAGCTTAGACGCTTGAGTCTCCTTGAATATTTACTTGGGGTGCCTTGGGCATCCCCAATCTTGAACTCTTGCCTCTCCCTATTCTCCTCATATCGATACCACCTCGATCTTTGAACACTTCATCCACACAAAACTTAACAAAACCTTCGTGAGATCCGTTAGTATAATAAAGCAAATGACTACTTTAAGTATTGTTGCAAACCCATTAATATTTTATTTTTGCATTATACCTACTGTATTCTAACTTCTCCATGTCTTATACCTTACGATACAATCCATATTTTCATCAAAACAAGCAAAACAATGCATCAAAAACAGAATCTGTCAAAAACAGAACAGTCTGTAGTAATCTGAACATTGACCATACATATGTAACTCCAAAAATACTGAAAAATTAGGAAAAAATAAAAAATTTGCATAGAAGTACTGTGTAAAAATTTCAGAATTTTTGCACGTTCCAGTGAAAAATGTAAATTCACGCACTACAGCAAAAGTTTCTGTTTTTGCACCGCACATACCAAACAAGCAATTTAAACATCCTAACGGTAAATCTTGGCACATTATTTTTATAATACAATGGATTTGTACAAGGGGATAATTATTTTTGTTGAAAAGTTTCTGTAATCAAGGTTCACAAAGTTTCCATGGGCATGAACAAAGTTCAAGGCTAGCCCCCACTTCAACGATGCTCATCTTTCTTACTTTCACTTTCCTTTTTGAAAAACTTTTAGGTTCCCCTCTATATTTTTTTATTTTTAAACATTATAAAAGCACTCAACAGAAATAAATGACTCTCTAAAACTTCTGGGTTGTCTCCCTGGCAGCGCTTTCTTTAAAGCCATTAAGCTAGGCATAATGTGCTCAAGTAATCGATCCACCCGGATCCCAAGGTATATCAAAGCCAATTTTAATTAACAATGATTTGTAATTTAGTAGTGAGCACAAAGCAACATATATCATGCAATGATGAAGACTAACTCTCTTCCTATGCATTGGCATGTCATAAAAGAACAATTCATGCACATCAAGTAAAGGCCAATACATAGCATAAACAGTTTCTTGCAATTTTATTGTGTTGGAAACATAGAGAGGTTGAGATGTAGTTCCTCTCTCATAATAATTGCAAGTAGGAGCAGCAAGTACATGCATATTATATCTATCAAAATCATCATGTGCAATGGTAAAACGCAACCCATCAATATAATCCTTAATAAGCACAAACTTCTCCGATATAGTGTAGTTGGGAGAATTCAAAAAGATAATAGGACTATCATGTGTGGGTGCAATAGCAACAATTTCTTTTTTAACATAAGGAACTATAGCAAGTTCATCTCCATAAGCATAATTCAAATTGGCATCATGGCCACAAGCATAGCAAGCATCAATTTCATCAAAAAGGGATATTTCAAAAGAATCCAAGGGATCATAGCATTCATCCTTCGGTAAACACGAAGGGAAATTAAACAATGTATGGGATAAAGAGTTACTCTCATCAGAAGGTGGGCACGGGTGATCAATCCGCTCTTCCTCCTTTTGTTCTTCGCTCTCCTCCTCAATTTTTTCATCTAATGAGCTCACAGTGTCATCAATTTCTTCCATAGGTTCCTGCAAAATATTAGTCTCTTCTTGGACAGCGGAGGTGTCCTCAATATATTGTTTAACATAAGCATTAGAAGCATAGTTTTCATAGCAATATTTAAATTTGGCAGAATTTTCAGATTTGTAAAGAGTAGCATCATACTTTTCAATCAAAGAAGCAATTTCATAAGCACCCTTAAAAGCAACAAATTCTTCAATTTGTTCAATATCATAGTAACTATAAACACCTTTAGCATAAGAAGATACGATTCCATTATCACTAAACTCACATTGGTATGGAAGGTGTTCCTTAGGGTCTTCAGAACAACAAGTAAAATCATGTATTTCGCATAAATTCCAAGCATATCAATGCAAACAATTAATTTGATGCCTTAAAAGTTTCCCTTTTTGAGATAAGCGGTGTCGCACAAAATAAGCATGCTCATTTAATGATTTTCCCTCAGCTAAGCTAGTTGGGTTTTTAGCACGAGCACAAAGGGATCGAAGATGATCCAAGTAGAAAGCTTCAGCAGTATGATAGATTTTGGGTGGTTCTTCAACCATTGGTTTAGCAGGTACAACTAATTTTTTTGGTATTTTACGTTTCCTACCCATAACTAAAGATAGAAAACAAAAGCACAAAAAAAACTACTTAGTGATAAAGCAAACAAGCACACACGAGAATATCAACCTCACGCTATTGCTCCTCGGCAACGGCGCCAGAAAAAGGTCTTGATAACCCACAAGTATAGGGAATCAATTGTAGCTTTTTCGATAAATAAGAGTGTCGAACCCAACGAGGAGCTAAAGGTAGAATTAATATTCCCTTCAAGTTCTATCGACCACCGATACAACTCTACGCGCACTTAACGTTCGCTTTACCTAGAACAAGTATGAAACTATTTTGTAGGTGATAGGATAGGTTTGCAAGAATAAAACTAGAAGTACTTTGCGAGAATAAAACTATGAGTAATTTGCAAGATAATAAAAGTTAGTTGTTTAGTAGAAAGCTTTTGTAACACAAGAGAATGATTTGTCCATAGGCAATCGATAACAAGACCGGTAATCATTATTGCAATTTTATATGAGGGAGAGGCATGAGCTAACATACTTTCCGTACTTGGATCATATGCACTTATGATTGGAACTCTAGCAAGCATCCACAACTACCAAAGATCATTAAGGTAAAACCCAACCATAGCATTAAGTATCAAGTCCTCTTTACTCCCATACGCAACAACCCCCTTACTCGGGTATGTGTTTCAGTCACTCACGCCACCCACTATAAGCGAATCATGAACGTATTGCAACACCCTACAGCGGGAATCCCTCACGCTTGCGCGACACGGAGGGCACCATAGGATAGCACCAAAATAAAACATACAACTCAAACCAATCACGATCATCAATCAACCCATAGGACAAAAAGGATCTACTCAAACATCAAAGGATGGCCACAAATCATTGGATAATAATATGTAGCATTAAGCACCATGTTTAAGTAGAGATTACAGCGGGGAGAAGAGGTGTTACACTGCTGCATAGAGGGGGAGAGAGTTGGTGTTGACGGCGGCGAAGTTGTTGGTGCAGATAGCCATCAAGATGTTTTCCCCGGCGGCGCTCCGGCGCCACCGGAAGAGAGGGGGAGAGAGCCACCCTCCTTCTTCTTCTTCCTTGGCCTCCCCCTTAGATGGGAGGAGAGTTTCCACTCTGGTCCATGGCTGCCATGGCGGTGGAGGGGCAGGAGCCCCTCCTAGATTGGATCTCTCTCTCTGTTCTCTTCTGTTTCGCGTTCCCATTTTCTGGCCTTTCACCGTTTCTTAAATTCCCGGAGATCTGTAACTCCGATTGCGCTAAAATTTTAACACAATTTTTTTCCGGATATTAGCTTCCTTGCGCCCGAAGAATAGCACCAACCGACCTACGAGGGCCTCACGAGGCACCACGGCGCGCCTGGCCCCCCAGGCGCGCCTTGGTGCCTCATGGGGCCCACGAGCACCGCCTTGCGTTGATTCAACCTCCCAAAAATCACATATATTCCAAAATAATTCTCCGTGAAATTTTATTGCATTTGGACTTCGTTTGATATGGATATTCTGCGAAACAAAAGACATGCATCAAACAGGAACTGACACTGGGCACTGGATCAATATGTTAGTCCCAAAAATAATATAAAATGTTGCCAAAAATATGTGAAAGTTGTAGAATATTGGCATGAAACAATCAAAAATTGTAGATACAACAGAGACGTATCAAATTTCTCCATGCGGGTTTCTCCAATGTGACCAAATGCAGTGCCACACATATGTGGTATTCTTTTAGTCTTGCGACATTTAGCGTCAGTGTTATGGATGTATCATATTACCATCAATATTCATAACATACATCTCATTCATATTGAAAGTATGGCCCTCATGTTATTCATAACTCCAAACAACAATTGTTCTCTCATGAACAACTTTCTTGCAAGATACTTTATGCAATGGGCTAGAGTGTATAATGCTCTAAAATGAATTATGAAAGTAAACACAGAGGTAATATATTATTATCAATATTCGTAACATACATCTCATTCATAATGAAAGTATGGCCCTTATGTTATTCATAACACCGAACATCAAAAGTTCTCTTATGAACAACCTTCTTGCAATATACTTTATGCAATGGGCTAGAGTGTATAAAAACTCTAAATGAATTATGAAAATAAATACACATGGTAATACACCGATGGAAGGTATAGTAACATTTACTATGTTCCCAGCACGTATCCAAACCTCATTCCCGGTAAGTCTTTTAGGCCGTAGTAGTTCTTGCATCGAGTCGCAACAGAATGCAATCGAGCGGGTACCTCTGTGATCAACTCACAATACCCAAGAATTAGTGATTAACATGTTTAATCATAATTCCCAAGAACTATTTCTTTGACCAGCCTTCTATACATCAATAGCTTGCATGACTTTCATACATGAGCTGGATACTCCAGTCTTCTCTCTTTTTGCCTTTATACTTCTAACAGTTTTACTTCCAATATTTCTCCTACTCTCAGAAGAAGCACCCAACTTAAGAGTGGCATTTAGCCCCGGACTTCCTAGGCGTGAAAGTCTTACTAACACCCTTCGCACATTTCCTTCCTCTTTAAGTTGTTGTTTTATTCACCATCATCATATGACCGGCGTTCATTCTGATCCCTCTCTTATCAGTCAAATGCCCAGTAAACACTTTACTAATACTTTGCAAACAAACATTGCTTTGGATATATCATATCTTTTAGACTTTGTCTGTATCTGAAACTAATTTTCAGTTCCATGAATATCACATAACTATCCCAAACTTTTGAAGTTCGGGTCTCATGGAAGCAAACATATTGCACTTGACCATAACGAAATTCTAGCTTGTGGATCGAAGGACGAGAGTCACATGATCCATAGCATTAGCAGGAGAATACCGAAAGCATGCGATAGGACAAAGTCCTTCTCAACACTCTAGAGGATAATCCTCACATTACGTTACCAACCGTAAAATTTTAACCAGATATTAAACAGCTATTCAATTTTAATAGGGAAGGTGGAAACGCGAGCCATTCTTCTACAACTATTATGCATATTGTTGGGGAACGTTGCATGGAAAACAAAAATTTTCTACGCACACGCAAGATCTATCCATGGAGATGCATAGCTATGAGAGGGGAGTGTGTCTACGTACCCTCGTAGACCGTAAGCGGAAGCGTTAGAACAACGCGATTGATGTCGTCGAACAATTTCACGATCCAACCGACCGAGCACCGAACGCACGGCACCTCCGTGTTCAGCACACGTTCAGCTCGGTGACGTCCTCGACTTATTGATCCAGCAAGACGGCGAGGTAGTGGATGAATTCCGGCAGCACAACGGCATGGTGACGGTGATGGTGATGCAGGGCTTCGCCCAAGCACTGCGAAAATATGACCGAGGGACGGAACTGTGGAGGGGGGCGCCGCAAACGGCTAAGACAATGTTGTGTCCTTTGGGGCGCCCCCTCTCCTCTATTTATATATGTGTAGGGGCTTGGAGTAGAAGGAATAGTGTCACATGAACAGTAACCGTGAATAGTACACACGTGGACTTGGACTCCAAAGTCCAATCCAATTCCTACTAGGACTCTCCCTTTTTTCCTTCCCTAGCTGCGTGGGCTTTTGAGGACTTGGTGCGCCTGGCCCAATAAGGCCAGGGCACCTCCCCTTAGCCCATGCCAGCCCTTTGGGACGTGGTGGACCCACTTGTGGACTTCCGGACCCCTCCGGAATCCTCCGGAACCTTCTGGAAGCTTCCCGGTACAATACCGAAAAAACTGCACCTTTTTCCGGAACCCAAAATATGACTTCCCATATATAAATATTTACCTCTCGACCATTCCGAGACTCCTCGTGACGTCCGGGATCTCATCCGGGACTCCGAACAATATTCGGTTACCAATTCACATAACTCATATAACACTATATCGTCAACGAACGTTAAGCGTGCGGACCCTACGGGTTCGGGAATGATGTAGACATGACTGAGACGCCTCTCCGGTCAATAACCAATAGCGGAACCTGGATGCTCATATTGGTTCCTACATATTCCACGAAGATCTTATCGGTCGAACCGCAATGACAACATACGTAATTACCTTGGTCCGTCGGTATGTTACTTGCCCGAGATTCGATCGTCGGTATCTCCATACCTAGTTCAATCTCGTTACCGGCAAGTCTCTTTACTCGTTCCGTAATACATCATCCCGTAACTAACTCCTTAGTCACTTTGCTTGCAAGCTTCTTATGATGTGCATTACCGAGAGGGCCCAGAGATACCTCTCTGAAACACGGAGTGACAAATCCCAGTCTCGATCCATGCCAACTCAACGGACACCTTCGGAGATACCTATAGAGCATCTTTATGATCGCCCAGTTACGTTGTGACGTTTGATAGCACACAAGGTATTCCTCCGATATCCGGGAGTTGCATTATCTCATGGACTGAGGAACATGTATTTGACATTCAAGAAAGCAGTAGCAATAAACAGAACGATCATATGCTAACCTAACGGATGGGTCTTGTCCATCACATCATTCTCCTAATGATGTGATCCCGTTATCAAATGACAACTCATGTCTATGGTTAGGAAACCTTAACCATCTTTGATCAACGAGCTAGTCTAGTAGAGGCTCACTAGGGACACGGTATTTTTTTATGTATTCACACATGTATTTAAGTTTCCGGTCAATACAATTCTAGCATGAATAATAAACCTTTATCATGAACAAGGAAATATAAAATAATAACAATTTTATTATTGCCTCTAGGGCATATTTCCATCAGTCTCCCACTTGCACAAGAGTCAATAATCTTGATTACATAGTAATGAATCTAACACCCATGGAATCTTGGTGCTGATCATGTTTTGCTCGTGGAAGAGGCTTAGTCAACGGGTCTGCCACATTCTGATCCGTGTGTACTTTGCAAATTTCTATGTCTCCATCCTTGACAAATTCACGAATGGAGTTGAAGCGTCTTTTGATGTGTTTGGTCTTCTTGTGAAACCTGGGCTCCTTGGCTATGGCAATTGCTCCAGTGTTGTCACAAAAGATTGTCATTGGACCCGATGCACTAGGTATTACACCTAGATCGGATATGAACTCCTTCATCCAGACTCCTTCATGTGCTGCTTCCGAAGCAGCTATGTATTCCGCTTCACACGTAGATCCCGCCACGACGCTCTGTTTGGAACTGTACCAACTGACAGCTCCACCATTTAATATAAATACGTATCCGGTTTGTGACTTAGAGTCATCTGGATCAGTGTCGAAGCTTGCATCGACGTAACCCTTTACGACGAGCTCTTCGTCACCTCCATAAACGAGAAACATGTCCTTGGTCCTTTTTCAGGTACTTCAGGATATTCTTGACCGCTGTCCAGTGATCCACTCCTGGATTACTCTGGTACCTCCCTGCGAAACTTATGGCAAGGCACACATCATGTCTGGTACACAGCATGGCATACATAATAGAACCTATGGCTGAGGCATAGGGAATGACTTTCATTTTCTCTATATCTTCTGCCGTGGTCGGGCATTGAGTCTGACTCAACTTCACACCTTGCAAGACAGGCAAGAACCCTTTCTTTGACTGATCCATTTTGAACTTCTTCAAAACTTTGTCAAGGTATGTGCTTTGTGAAAGTCCTATCAAGCGTCTTGATCTATCCCTATAGAACTTGATGCCCAATATATAAGCAGCTTCACCGAGGTCTTTCATTGAAAAATTCTTATTCAAGTATCCCTTTATGCCATCCAGAAATTCTATATCATTTCCAATCAACAATATGTCATCCACATATAATATTAGAAATGCTACAGAGCTCCCACTCACTTTCTTGTAAATACAGGCTTCACCGTAAGTCTGTAGAAAACCATATGCTTTGATCACCTCATCAAAGTGTATATTCCAACTCCGAGATGCTTGCACCAGTCCATAGATGGATCGCTGGAGCTTGCACACTTTGTTAGCACCCTTAGGATCGACAAAACCTTCTGGTTGCATCATATACAACTCTTCTTTGAGAAAACCATTAAGGAATGCAGTTTTGACATCCATTTGCCAGATTTCATAATCATAAAATGCGGCAATTGCTAACATGATTCGGACAGATTTAAGCATCGCTACGGGTGAGAAAGTCTCATCGTAGTCAACCCCTTGAACTTGTCGAAAACCTTTCGTGACAAGTCGAGCTTTGTAGACAGTGATATTACCATTAGCATCCGTCTTCCTCTTAAAAATCCATTTATTCTCAATGGCTTGCCGATCATCGGGCAAGTCCACCAATGTCCACACTTTGTTCTCATACATGGATCCTATCTCAGATTTCATGGCCTCAAGCCATTTGTCGGAATCCGGGCTTATCATAGCTTCTTCATAGTTCTTAGGTTCGCTGTTGTCTAACAACATAACTTCCAGAATAGGATTACCGTACCTCTCTAGTGCGGAACGTACTCTGGTCGACCTACGTGTTGGGGAACGGAGCATGAATTTCAAAAAAAATTCCTACGCTCACGCAAGATCTATCCATGGAGATGTATCGCTACGAGAGGGGAGAGTGTGTCTACGTACCCTCGTAGACCGTTAGCGGAAGCGTCTCACAACGCGGTTGATGTAGTCGAACAATCCTTTGAGCTCCACCGATCAAGTACCGAACGTACGGCACCTCCGAGTTCTATACACGTGCAGCTCGGTGACGTTCCTAGCCTTCTTGATCCAGCAAGACGTCGAGGTAGTAGATGAGTTCCGTCAGCACAACGGCGTGGCGACGGTGACGGTGAAGTGATTCCGGCAGGGCGTCACCTAAGCTCTCCGAAAATATGACCGAGGTGAAAAACGGAGATCGGGGCACCGCACACGGCTATGGGACAATTGTGTACTTTCGGGTGCCCCCTTGCCCCCGTATATAAAGGATGAGAGGGAGGAGGCCGGCCCCCTAGGGGTGCGCCAAGTGTGGGGAGTCCTACTAGGACTCCTTAGTCCTAGTAGGATTCCACCTCCCATACGGAGTAGGAAAGAGGGAAGGGAGAGGGAAAGGAAAGAGGGGGCTGCGCCCCCTCCCCTAGTCCAATTCGGTTTGGGCAAGGGGGGGGGGGGGCGCAAGCCTCCTCACGTGGCCTGCCTCTCCTTTTCCCGTATGGCCCAATAAGGCCCATTACTTCTCCCGGTGAATTCCTGTAACTCCCCGGTACTGTGAAAAATACCCGAATCACTCGGAACCTTTTCGACGTCCGAATATAGCCTTCCAATATATGAATCTTTACCTCTCGACCATTTCGAGACTCCTCGTCATGTCCGTGATCTCATCCGGGACTCCGAACAAACTTCGGCCACCAATCACATAACTCATATAATACTAAATCGTCATCGAACCTTAAGTGTGCGGACCCTACGGGTTCGGGAATGATGTAGACATGACCGAGACGACTCTCCGGTCAATAACCAACAGCGGAACTTGGATGCTCATATTGGTTCCTACATATTCCACGAAGATCTTTATCGGTGAACCTCATATGTCAACATACGTTGTTCCCTTTGTCTGGCGGTATGTTACTTGCCCGAGATTCGATCGTCGGTATCCAATACCTAGTTCAATCTCGTTACCGGCAAGTCTCTTTACTCGTTCCGTAATACATCATCTTGTAACTAACTCTTTAGTCACGGTGCTTGCAAGGCTTCTGTGATGCTGTATTACCGAGAGGGCCCAAAGATACCTCTCCGATAGTCGGAGTGACAAATTCCAATCTCGATCCATGCCAACTCAACAAACACTTTCGGAGATACCTGTAGTGCACCTTTATAATCAGCCAGTTACGTTGTGACGTTTGATACACCCAAAGTATTCCTACGGTATCCGGGAGTTGCATGATCTCATGGTCAGAGGAACGTGTATTTGACATAGTGAAAGCAATAGCAATAAACTGAACGATCATTTGCTATGCTAACGGTTGGGTCAAGTCCATCACATCATTCTCCTAATGATGTGATCTCATTATCAAATGACAACTCATGTCCATGGTCAGGAAATCTTGACCATCTTTTGATCAACGAGCTAGTCTAGTAGAGGCTTACTAGGGACACAGTATTTGTTTATCTATTCACACATGTATTTAGTTTCCGGTCAATACAATTCTAGCATGAATAATAAACTATTATCATGAATGGGGAAATATGATAATAACTAATTTATTATTGCCTCTAGGGCATATTTCCAACAGTCTCCCACTTGCACTAGAGTCAATAATCTAGATTACATCTCCATGTAATTAACACTTAATCAGTTCTAAAGCTAATCATGTTTTGCTTGTGAGAGAGGTTTTAGTCAACGGGTCTGCAATATTCAGGTCCGTGTGTTCTTGGCAAATCTCTATGTAGATGCTGCTACCACACTCTGTTTGGAGCTACTCCAAAAAATTTTCCCACTATACTTATCCGGTCTGAGACTCATATTCTTTCGGATCAGTGTTTAAAGCTTGCATCGACGTAACCCCTTACGACGAACTCTTTATCATCTCTATTCCCGAGAAATTCTTCCTTAGTCATCTTAAGGATAATTTGACCGCTGTCCAGTGATCTACTCCTGGATCACTTTGGTACCTCTTTTGCCAGACACATGGCAAGGCACACAGCTTGGCATACTTTATAGAACCTATGGCCGAGGCATAGGGGATAACCTTCATCCATTCTATTTATTTTGCCGTGGTCGAGATTTGAGTCTTACTCAACTTCACACCTTTCACCACAGTCAAGAACTCCTTCTTTGACTGATCCATTTTGAACTTCTTCAAAATCTTGTCAAGGTATATGTTTTGTGAAAGTCATATGAGGCGTCTCAATCTATCTCTATAGATTTTGATGCCTAACATGTAAACAACCTTTACCTAGATCTTCAAGTCTTACTCCACTTCACACCAGCCAAGAACTTATTTCTTTTGACTTGATCCATTTTGAACTTCTTCAAAATCTAATCAAGGTGTGTGAAAATCTTTTATCAGGTGTCTTGATCTATCTCTATAGATCTCGATGCCCAAACCGTGGATAACTCAAAAAGCAGGTTTTTATTGAAAAACTCCTTTCAATTAATTCTTTATGCTTTCCAGAAATTCTACATCATTTCCAATCACATATACTTATTAGAAATGTTATAGAGCTCCCACTCACTTTGTTGTAAATACAAGTTTCTCCATAAACTTGCATAAACCCAAACGCTTTGATCACTTCATCAAAGCGAGTATTCCAGCTCCGAGATGCTTGCACCAGTCCATAGATGGATCGCTGGAGCTTGCATACTTTGTTAGCACCTTTAGGATCGACAAAACCTTCCGGTTGTATCATATACAATTCTTCCTTAAGGAATCCATTAAGGAATGCCGTTTTGACGTCCATTTGCCAGATTTCATAATCATAAAACGCGGCAATTGCTAACATAATTCTGACAGACTTTAGCATCGCTACGGGTGAGAAAGTCTCATCGTAGTCAACTCCTTGAACTTGTCGATAACCTTTAGCAACAAGTCGAGCTTTATAGACGGTGACATTACCATCAGCGTCCGTCTTCTTCGTAAAGATCCATTTATTTTTAATAGCTCGCCGTTTCATCGGGCAAGTCTACCAAAGTCCACACTTTGTTCTCATACATGGATCTAATCTCGGATTTCATGGCCTCAAGCCATTTGTCGGAATCCGGGCTCGCCATCGCTTCTTCATAGTTCGTAGGTTCACCGTTGTCTAACAACATGACCTCCAAGACAGGATTGCCGTACCAATCTGGTGCGGAGCGTGTCCTGGTTGACCTACGAGGTTCTGTAGCAACTTGATCCGAAGCCTCATGATCATCATCATCAACTTCTTCTCTGGTCTGTGTTGGTGTCACAGAAATTTCTTTCTGTGGCGTACTACTATCCAGAGGAGGTACAATTATCTCATCAAGTTCTACTTTCCTCCCACTCACTTCTTTCGAGAGAAACTCCTTCTCTAGAAAGGATCCATTCTTAGCAACGAATACTTTGCCTTCGGATCTGTGGTAGAAGGTGTACCCAACGGTCTCCTTTGGGTATCCTATGAAGACGCACTTATCCGCTTTGGGTTCGACCTTATCTGGCTGAAGCCTTTTGACATAAGCATTGCATCTCCAAACTTTCAGAAACGACATCTTAGGTTTCTTGCAAACCACAGTTCATACGGTGTCATCTCAACGGATTTAGACGGTGCCCTTGTTTAAAGTGAATGCAACTGTCTCTAATGTATAACCCCAAAATGATAGTGGCAAATCGGTAAGAGACATCATAGAATGCACCATATCCAATAGAGTACGATTACGACGTTCGGACACACCATTACGCTGTGGTGTTCCATGTGGCGTGAGCTGTGAAACAATTCCACATTGTCTTAAGTGATTGCCAAACTCGTAACTCAAATATTCTCCTCCACGATCAGATCGTAAGAACTTTATTTTCTTGTTACGATGGTTCTCTACTTCACTCTGAAATTCTTTGAACTTTTCAAATGTTTCAGATTTATGCTTCATCAAGTAGACATAACCATATCTACTCAAATCATCAGTGAACGTGAGAATATAACGATATCCACCGCGCGCCTCAACACTCATCGGACCGCATACATCGGTATGTATTATTTCCAATAAGTTGGTTGCTCGCTCCATTGTTCCGGAGAACGGAGTTTTAGTCATCTTGCCAATAAGGCACGGTTCACATGTCTCAAATGATTCATAATCAAGAGATTCCAAAAACCCATCTGCATGGAGTTTCTTCATGTGTTTAACACTGATATGACCTAAGCGGCAGTGCCACAAATATGTGGTACTATCATTATCTTTTGGCATTCGTGTTATGAACATATGTATTACTACGATCAAGATTCTATAAACCTTTCATTTTAAGTGCATGATCATCAATGATATTATCCAAATAGAATAACAATTATTCTCTGAAATTGAATAACCGTCTTGCAATAAACACTATCAGATATAATGTTCATGCTTAACGCAAGCACCAAATAACAATTATTTAGGTTCATCACTAATCCTGAAGGTAGAGAGAGCGTGGCGATGGTGATCACATCAACCTTGGAGACACTTCCAATGCACATCGTCACCTCGTTCTTAGCTAGCCCTCGTTTATTCCGAAGCTCCATGTTTCAAGTTGTAAGCAACTGAACAAGTATCAAATACCCAGGTGCTCCTACGAGTACTAGTAAGGTACATATCAATAACATGTATATCAAATATCTTTGTTGACATTGCCAGTCTTATTATCTGCCAGTTACTTTGGGGAAGTTCCGCTCACTGTGACATTTCCCTTTGCAATGAGAGCACTAAGTCTCGGGTTTGGTTCAGCCTTGGGTTTCTTCGCGTGAGCGGCAACTGTTTTACCGTTCTTCTTGAAGTTCCCTTTTCTTTCCCTTGCCCTTCTTGAAACTAGTGGTCTTATTAACCATCAACACTTGATGCTCCCTTTTTTTTATTTCTACATCCGCAGATTGTAGCATCGCGAATAGCTTAAGGATCTTCTATCCCTTGCATGTTTATAGTTCATCACGAAGATCCAGTAGCTTAGTGATAGTGACTAGAGAACTCTATCAATCACCACTTTATTCGGAAGTCTAACTCCCACTTGATTCAAGTGTTTGAAGTACTCAGACATTCTGAGTACATGCTCACTAACGGAGTTGTTCTCCTCCATCTTGTAGCTATAGAACTTGTCGAAGGTGTCATCCCTCTCGACCCGGGTGTGAGTCTTGAAAAACAAATTTTCAGCTCTTGGAACATCTCATATGCTCCGTGTTGCTCAAAACATATTTGGAGCTCCGGTTCTAAGCCGTAAAGTATGGCGCACTGAACTATCGAGTAGTCATCTTTTCTTGTCTGCCAGACGTTCATAACGTCCTCAGACGAAGCCGTAGGGGTATTTCACTGAGCGGTGCATTAAGGACATAAGCCTTTTGTGCAGCAGTGAGGACAATCCTCAGATCACGGACCTAGTCCGCATAGTTGCTTCCATCAACTTTCAACTTCGTTTTCTCTAGGAACATAATAAAAACAGGGGAACTACAGCGCGGTCTATGGATCTACAACATAAATTTGCTAAGACAAGTAAGACTATGTTCATGATAATTGAAGTTCAATTAATCAAATTACTTAAGAACTCCCACTTAGATTAACATCCCTCAAGTTGTCTAAGTGTAACATGATCCACATCAACTAAACCACGTCCGATCATCACGTGAGGTGGATTAGTTATCAATGGTGAACATCTTTCATGTTGATCATATCTACTATATGACTCATGTTCGACCTTTCGGTCTCTTGTGTTCCGAGGCCATGTCTGTACATGCTAGGCTCGTCAAGTTTAACCCAAGTATTCTGCGTGTGTAAAACTGGCTTACACCCGTCGTATGCGAACGAAAGAATCCATCACACCCGATCATCACGTGGTGCTTAGAAGCGTCGAACCTTCGCAACGGTGCATACTAGGGGAGAACACTTATCTTGAAATTTAGTGAAGAGATCATCTTATAATGCTTCCGTCGTCCTAAGCAAAATAAGATGCATAAAAGGATTAACATCACATGCAATTCAATATATGTGACATGATATGGCCATCATCGTCTTGTGCTTTTGATCTCCATCAGCAAAGCACCGTCATGATCTCCATCGTCACCGGGTTGACACCTTGATCTCCATCGTAGCGTCGTGACACCTTGATCTCCATCGTAGCGTCATGGTCGTCTCGCCGGCTATTGCTACTACTACTACTACTGCTAACTAATAGCGGTAAAGTAAAGCAATTACATAGCGTTGGCATTGCATACAATAAAGAGACAACCATAAGGCTCCTGCCGGTTGCCTGATAACTTACAAAACATGATCATCTCATACAACAACTTATATCACATCATGTCTTGGCCATATCACATCACCAGCATACCCTGCAAAAACAAGTTAGACGTCCTCTACTTTGTTGTTGCAAGTTTTACGTGGCTGCTACGGGTTTGCAAGAACCGTTCTTACCTACGCAAAACCACAACGTGGTGTAGTGATTGCTTTTTGATCTTCTAAAAGAACCCTCTTCATTGAAACCGATTCAACTAAAGTGAGAGAGACAGACACCCGCAAGTCACTTTTATGCAATGAGTGCACGTAGCGGTGAAACCTGTCTCGCGTAAGCGTACGCGTAATGTCGGTCCGAGCCACTCCTGGATTACTCTGGTACCTCACTGCGAAACTTATGGCAAGGCACACATCATGTCTGGTACACAGCATGGCATACATAATAGAACCTATGGCTGAGGCATAGGGAATGACTTTCATTTTCTCTATATCTTCTGCCGTGGTCGGGCATTGAGTCTGACTCAACTTCACACCTTGCAAGACAGGCAAGAACCCTTTCTTTGACTGATCCATTTTGAACTTCTTCAAAACTTTGTCAAGGTATGTGCTTTGTGAAAGTCCTATCAAGCGTCTTGATCTATCCCTATAGATCTTGATGCCCAATATATAAGCAGCTTCACCGAGGTCTTTCATTGAAAAATTCTTATTCAAGTATCCCTTTATGCCATCCAGAAATTCTATATCATTTCCAATCAACAATATGTCATCCACATATAATATTAGAAATGCTACAGAGCTCCCACTCACTTTCTTGTAAATACAGGCTTCACCGTAAGTCTGTAGAAAACCATATGCTTTGATCACCTCATCAAAGCGTATATTCCAACTCCGAGATGCTTGCACCAGTCCATAGATGGATCGCTGGAGCTTGCACACTTTTGTAGCACCCTTAGGATCGACAAAACCTTCTGGTTGCATCATATACAACTCTTCTTTGAGAAAACCATTAAGGAATGCAGTTTTGACATCCATTTGCCAGATTTCATAATCATAAAATGCGGCAATTGCTAACATGATTCGGACAGACTTAAGCATCGCTACGGGTGAGAAAGTCTCATCGTAGTCAACCCCTTGAACTTGTCAAAAACCTTTCGCGACAAGTTGAGCTTTGTAGACAGTGATATTACCATCAGCATCCGTCTTCCTCTTAAAAATCCATTTATTCTCAATGGCTTGCCGATCATCGGGCAAGTCCACCAATGTCCACACTTTGTTCTCATACATGGATCCCATCTCAGATTTCATGGCCTCAAGCCATTTGTCGGAATCCGGGCTTATCATAGCTTCTTCATAGTTCGTAGGTTCGCTGTTGTCTAACAACATAACTTCCAGAATAGGATTACCGTACCACTCTGGTGCGGAACGTACTCTGGTCGACCTACGTGTTGGGGAACGGAGCATGAATTTCAAAAAAATTTCCTACGCTCACGCAAGATCTATCCATGGAGATGTATCGCTACGAGAGGGGAGAGTGTGTCTACGTACCCTCGTAGACCGTTAGCGGAAGCGTCTCACAACGCGGTTGATGTAGTCGAACAATCCTTCGAGCTCCACCGATCAAGTACCAAATGTACGGCACCTCCGAGTTCTACACACGTGCAGCTCGGTGACGTTCCTCGCCTTCTTGATCCAGCAAGACGTCGAGGTAGTAGATGAGTTCCGTCAGCACGACGGCGTGGCGACGGTGACGGTGAAGTGATTCTGGCAGGGCCTTGCCTAAGCTCTCCAAAAATATGACCGAGGTGGAAAACGGAGATCGGGGCACCGCACACGGCTATGGGACAATTGTGTACTTTGGGATGCCCCCTTGCCCCCGTATATAAAGGATGAGAGGGAGGAGGCCGGCCCCCTAGGGGTGCGCCAAGTGTGGGGAGTCCTACTAGGACTCCTTAGTCCTAGTAGGATTCCACCTCCCATACGGAGTAGGAAAGAGGGAAGGGAGAGGGAAAGGAAAGAGGGGGCTGCGCCCCCTCCCCTAGAACAATTCGGTTTGGGCAAGGGGGGGTGCGAGCCTCCTCACGTGGCTTGCCTCTCCTTTTCCCGTATGGCCCAATAAGGCCAATTACTTCTCCCGGTGAATTCTCGTAACTCCCCGGTACTCTGAAAAATACCCGAATCACTCGGAACCTTTCCGACGTCCGAATATAGCCTTCCAATATATGAATCTTTACCTCTCGACCATTTCGAGACTCCTCGTCATGTCCGTGATCTCATCCGGGACTCCGAACAAACTTCGGCCACCAATCACATAACTCATATAATACTAAATCGTCATCGAACCTTAAGTGTGCGGACCCTACGGGTTCGGGAATGATGTAGACATGACCGAGACGACTCTCCGGTCAATAACCAACAGCGGAACCTGGATGCTCATATTGGTTCCTACATATTCCACGAAGATCTTTATCGGTGAACCTCATATGTCAACATACGTTGTTCCCTTTGTCTGGCGGTACGTTACTTGCCCGAGATTCGATCGTCGGTATCCAATACCTAGTTCAATCTCGTTACCGGCAAGTCTCTTTACTCGTTCCGTAATACATCATCTTGTAACTAACTCTTTAGTCATGGTGCTTGCAAGGCTTCTGTGATGCTGTATTACCGAGAGGGCCCAAAGATACCTCTCCGATAGTCGGAGTGACAAATTCCAATCTCGATCCATGCCAACTCAACAAACACTTTCGGAGATACCTGTAGTGCACCTTTATAATCACCCAGTTACGTTGTGACGTTTGATACACCCAAAGTATTCCTACGGTATCCGAGAGTTGCATGATCTCATGGTCAGAGGAACGTGTATTTGACATAGTGAAAGCAATAGCAATAAACTGAACGATCATTTGCTATGCTAACGGTTGGGTCAAGTCCATCACATCATTCTCCTAATGATGTGATCTCATTATCCAATGACAACTCATGTCCATGGTCAGGAAATCTTGACCATCTTTTGATCAACGAGCTAGTCTAGTAGAGGCTTACTAGGGACACAGTATTTGTTTATCTATTCACACATGTATTTAGTTTCTGGTCAATACAATTCTAGCATGAATAATAAACTATTATCATGAATGGGGAAATATGATAATAACTAATTTATTATTGCCTCTAGGGCATATTTCCAACACTACGAAGTTCAGTAGTAACTTGATCTGAAGTTTCATGATCTTTATCATTATCTTCCTCTCTTATTGGTGTAGGCATCACGGGAACGGTTTTCTCTGATGAGCTACTTTGCAATTCGAGAGAAGGTACAATTACCTCATCAAGTTCTACTTTCCTCCCACTCACTTCTTTCGACAGAAACTCCTTCTCTAGAAAGGACCCATTCTTGGCAACAAAGACCTTGCCTTCGGATCTGTGGTAGAAGGTGTACCCAATTGTTTCTTTAGGGTATCCTATGAAGACGCACTTCTCCGCTTTGGGTTCGAGCTTATCAGGTCGAAGCTTTTTCACATAAGCATCGCATCCCCAAACTTTAAGAAACGACAGCTTAGGTTTCTTGCCAAACCATAGTTCATATGGTGTCGTCTCAACGGATTTAGACGGTGCCCTATTTAACGTGAATGCAGCTGTCTCTAATGCATAACCCCAAAACGATAGTGGCAAATCGGTAAGAGACATCATAGAACGCACCATATCCAATAAAGTACGGTTACGACGTTCGGACACACCATTACGCTGTGGTGTTCCAGGTGGCGTGAGTTGTGAAACAATTCCACATTTTCTTAAATGAAGGCCAAACTCATAACTCAAATATTCGCCTCCGCGATCAGATCGTAGAAACTTTATTTTCTTGTTACGATGATTCTCTACTTCACTCTGAAATTCTTTGAACTTTTCAAATGTTTCAGACTTGTGTTTCATCAAGTAGATATACCCATATCTACTCTAATCATCTGTGAAGGTTAGAAAATAACGATACCCGCCGCGTGCTTCAACATTCATCGGACCGCATACATCGGTATGTATTATTTCCAACAAATCAGTAGCTCGCTCCATTGTTCCGGAGAACGGAGTTTTAGTCATCTTGCCCATGAGGCATGGTTCGCAAGTATCAAATGATTCATAATCAAGAGATTCCAAAAGTCCATCCGCATGGAGTTTCTTCATGCGCTTTACACCAATATGACCTAAATGGCAGTGCCACAAGTATGTTGCACTATCATTATCAACTTTGCATCTTTTGGCATCAATATTATGAATATGTGTATCACTACGATCGAGATTCAATAAGAATAGACCATTCACAAAAGGTGCGTGACCATAAAAGATGTTACTCATATAAATAGAACAACCATTATTCTCTGACTTAAATGAATAACCGTCTCACAATAAACAAGATCCATATATAATGTTCATGCTCAACGTTGGCACCAAATAACAATTATTGAGGTCTAAAACTAATCCCGAAGGTAGATGTGGAGGTAGCGTGCCGACGGCGATCACATCAACCTTGGAACCATTCCCGACGCGCATCGTCACCTCGTCCTTAGCCAATCTTCGCTTATTCCGTAGCTCCTGTTTCGAGTTACAAATATGAGCAACCGAACCAGTATCAAATACCCAGGCGCTACTGCGAGCATTAGTGAGGAACACATCAATAACATGTATATCAAATATACCTTTTCTCACTTTGCCATCCTTCTTATCCGCCAAATACTTGGGGCAGTTCTGCTTCCAGTGACCAGTCCCTTTGCAGTAGAAGCACTCTGTTTCAGGCCTGGGTCCAGCTTTGGGTTTCTTCGTGGGAGCGGCAACTTGCTTGCCGTTCTTCTTGAAGTTCCCCTTCTTTCCATTGCCCTTTTTCTTGAAACTAATGGTTTTGTTAACCATCAACACTTGATGATCCTTCTTGATTTCTACCTCCGCTGATTTCAGCATCGCGAAGAGCTCGGGAATTGTCTTCTCCATCCCTTGCATATTATAGTTCATCACGAAGCCTTTATAGCTTGGTGGCAGTGACAGAAGAACTCTGTCAATAACACTCTCAACCGGAAGATCAATTCCTAGCTGAGTCAAGTGGTTGTGGTACCCAGACATTCTGAGTATGTGTTCACTGACAGAATTGTTCTCCTCCATCTTACAGCTAAAGAACTTGTTGGAGACTTCATATCTCTCAACCCGTGCATTAGCTTGAACTATCAATTTCAGCTCTTGGAACATCTCATATGCTCCGTGGCGTTCAAAACGCTTTTGCAGTCCCGGTTCTAAGCCGTAGAGCATGGCACACTGAACTATCGAGTAGTCATCAGATCGAGCCTGCCAGGCGTTTACAACGTCTGCAGCAGCTCCTGCAGCAGGTCCATCACCTAGCGGTGCATCAAGGACATAATTCTTCTGTGCAGCAATGAGGATAATCCTCAAGTTACGGATCCAGTCCGTGTAGTTGTTACCATCATCTTTCAACTTAGCATTCTCTAGGAACGCATTAAAATTCAACGGAACAGTAGCACGGGCCATTTATCTACAACATAGATATGCAAAGAAACTATCAAGACTAAGTTCATGATAAATTAAGTTCAATTAATCAAATTACTAATGAACTCCCACTTAAATTAACATCCCTTAGGTTAACTAAGTGATACATGATCCAAATCAACTAGCCCATGTCCGATCATCACGTGAGATGGGATAGTCATCAATGGTGAACATCTCCATGTTGATCATATCTACTATATGACTCATGTTCGACCTTTCGGTCTCCAGTGTTCTGAGACCATGTCTGTACATGCTAGGCTCGTCAAGTTTAACCCAAGTATTCTGCTTGTGTAAAACTGGCTTACACCCGTTGTATGTGAACGTAGAATCTATTACACCCGATCATCACGAGGTGCTTCTAAACGACAAACTTTAGCAACGGTGCATACTCGGGGAGAACACTTTTATCTTGAAATTTAGTGAAGGGATCATCTTATAATGCTACCGCCGTTCTAAGCAAAATAAGATGCATAAAGGATAAACATCACATGCAATCAAAATATGTGACATGATATGGCCATCATCTTGTGCTTTTGATCTCCATCTCCAAAGCATCGTCATGATCTCCATCGTCACCGGCTCGACACCTTGATCTCCATCGTTGCGTCGTGGTCGTCTCGCCAACTATTGCTTCTACAACTATTGCTAACGCATAGCGATAAAGTAAAGCAATTACATGGCGCTTGCATTTCATACAATAAAGAGACAACCATAAGGCTCCTGCCGGTTGCCGATAAATTACAAAACATGATCATCTCATACAATAACGTATATCACATCATGTCTTGACCATATCACATCACAGCATACCCTGCAAAAACAAGTTAGACGTCCTCTACTTTGTTGTTGCAAGTTTTACGTGGCTCCTACGGGCTTCTAGCAAGAACCGTTCTTACCTACGGCACAAAACCACAACAGTGATTTATCAAGTTTGCTGTTTTAACCTTCAACAAGGACCGGCCGCAGTCAAATTCAATTCAACTAAAGTAGGAGAAACAAACACCCGCCAGCCACCTTTATGCAAAACAAGTTGCATGTCTGTCGGTGGAACCGGTCTCATGTACGTGGACATGTAAGGTTGGTCCGGGCCGCTTCACCTTACAATACCGCCGAATCAAAATAAGACGTTGGTGGTAAGCAGTATGACGATCACCGCCCACAACTCTTTGTGTTCTACTCGTGCATATCATCTACGCATAGACCTGGCTCATGATGCCACTGTTGGGGAACGTTGCATGGAAAACAAAAATTTTCTACGCACATGCAAGATCTATCCATGGAGATGCATAGCTACGAGAGGGGGAGTGTGTCTACGTACCCTCGTAGACCGTAAGCGGAAGCGTTAGAACAACGCGATTGATGTCGTCGAACAACTTCACGATCCAACCGACCGAGCACCGAACGTACGGCACCTCCGCGTTTAGCACACGTTCAGCTCGGTGACGTCCTCGACTTCTTGATCTAGCAAGACGGCGAGGTAGTGGATGAATTCCGGCAGCACGACGGCGTGGTGACGGTGATGATGATGCAGGGCTTCGCCCAAGCACTGCGAAAATATGACCGAGGGACGGAACTGTGGAGGGGGGCGCCGCACACGGCTAAGACAATGTTGTGTCCTTTGGGGCGCCCCCTCTCCTCTATTTATATATGTGTAGGGGCTTGGAGTAGAAGGAATAGTGTCACGTGAACAGTAACCGTGAATAGTACACACGTGGACTTGGACTCCAAAGTCCAATCCTATTCCTACTAGGACTCTCCCTTTTTTCCTTCCCTAGCTGCGTGGGCTTTTGAGGACTTGGTGCGCCTGGCCCAATAAGGCCAGGGCGCCTCCCCTTAGCCCATGCCAGCCCTTTGGGACGTGGTGGACCCACTTGTGGACTTCCGGACCCCTCCGGAATCCTCCGGAACCTTCTGGAAGCTTCCCGGTACAATACCGAAAAAATTGCACCTTTTTCCGGAACCCAAAATATGACTTCCCATATATAAATCTTTACCTCTCGACCATTCCAAGACTCCTCGTGATGTCCGGGATCTCATCCGGGACTCCGAACAATATTCGGTTACCAATTCACATAACTCATATAACACTATATCGTCAACGAACGTTAAGCATGCGGACCCTACGGGTTCGGGAATGATGTAGACATGACTGAGACGCCTCTCCGGTCAATAACCAATAGCGGAACCTGGATGCTCATATTGGTTCCTACATATTCCACGAAGATCTTATCGGTCGAACCGCAATGACAACATACGTAATTCCCTTTGTCCGTCGGTATGTTACTTGCCCTAGATTCGATCGTCGGTATCTCCATACCTAGTTCAATCTCGTTACCGGCAAGTCTCTTTACTCGTTCCGTAATACATCATACCGTAACTAACTCCTTAGTCACTTTGCTTGCAAGCTTCTTATGATGTGCATTACCGAGAGGGCCCAGAGATACCTCTCTGAAACACGGAGTGACAAATCCCAGTCTCGATCCATGCCAACTCAACGGACACCTTCGGAGATACCTGTAGAGCATCTTTATGATCACCCAGTTACGTTGTGACGTTTGATAGCACACAAGTTATTCCTCTGGTATCCGGGAGTTGCATGATCTCATGGTCTGAGGAACATGTATTTGACATTCAAGAAAGCAGTAGCAATAAACAGAACGATCATATGCTAAGCTAACGGATGGGTCTTGTCCATCACATCATTCTCCTAATGATGTGATCCCGTTATAAAATGACAACTCATGTCTATGGTTAGGAAACCTTAACCATCTTTGATCAACGAGCTAGTCTAGTAGAGGCTCACTAGGGACACGGTATTTGTTTATGTATTCACACATGTATTTAAGTTTCCGGTCAATACAATTCTAGCATGAATAATAAAACTTTATCATGAACAAGGAAATATAAAATAATAACAACTTTATTATTGCCTCTAGGGCATATTTCCATCACATATAACACTTAGACAGTGTTCATAATTAATTTGCACTAGTGAATAAACAATTTTATTCTAAAGTGCGCTCCCACTCAAATCAATATCTCTCATAATTGACTGTGAGTGATTCAAGACCCGCATTTCCATTCAACGCCATGGTTCAAGATGAACACAAATGGCGCGAACTTCAATCGGTAGGCAAACTTGCCGATCACATCTCTATGTGATTCTTGTTCATCTTTCGATGCGTGTGTTCCGAGCTCAGGACTGTCCTGCCTGAACGTCAAGACTACCAAGTGATCTCGCTGTGAGGTCTCAACTCACCCGCCTCACACTTCTCTAATCGTTCGCACCCATGGAGATCATGTGATGCCCCGAAGAGATAGGTGCCGTGACGGTGCTACACTTGGGAGAACACTAACTACTTGATATTTTAAGTGAGAGATCACCCTAATAAAAGCGACTACCGCGCAATCAAGAAGGGTGCATCAAAGGGATAAACATTTCAGGCAATTCATAATAGCATGATATGGTATAGCCCTTTCTGATGGAGAAGTCTTTATTTTCTTCGTCTTCGGCATTTGCGTCGGTGTTCACCTTCGCAAAGATTGCCACCACCTTGTCGATGCACCAGATAATATTGCTATCTCTATAGCGAATAAAATAAGTGCAATACTTAAGGTTGACACGCAGGTCATTAAAGTGACAATCATATGGCTCCAGCCATCATGCCGAATCATGACTCGCAGGTCATGTTAATAATTTACATCATATAGTCATCTCATACATAATCGAATTAATATGAGAACTGCCATACCACATCACATGCACATCCTGCAAAACCAAGTTAAACGCCTCTAATCGGTTTATGCAAAATTTTATTTTACGTGGCTTCTAAGGTTTTGACTTAAACCGCAGCTACCAACGTTTATCATCAAGTATGATTATTCAAGTCGCTAGATTAACTTTGCGGGGTGTATGAAACACGAGATAATAAAATCTTGAGCCCCATACTGAAGTTCGTCATACGTATGACCCCCGTGCAGATCATATCTGCATTGCCCTTTCGTCTGCGAAATTTCATCTTTCTTTTAACTATGGTGGAATACAACGAACTGTTAGCACTTCGCTGATCAATCTGGACCGCGGATTGCCAGAACTTTGAAACTCCACCATGCCGTTATCAAGATCAGAAATACGCAAATTTCAGGGAAGCAACAAGAACATCGGGTAACAGATTTCATCTGCTACCCGCACAAATAATTTTCAGCAATAGAACTCATCTACTACAAAATTATATTGTGCAACACCCATACATCTCGATGTATTCTAGATCGTAACCTGCATCTACGCATAGCACGGCTCATGATGCCACTGTAGGGAACGCAGCAGAAAACAAAAAATTCCGGTACTGCGAGCATCCCCAGGACCACTATGAAGACTGCATACAAGGTTTCGATCCGATCGTTACCGACTCGTAGCGCAGCAGAAGTAGAGTCGATGTAGATCGTCGGTGTAGATCCCCGCAGCTAGGATTTACAACCTCCCAACCGCGAGGATGTTCTCCCTTGTCTGCTCGTCGGACAGCCCTCCGGGAGGCGGTCGGACAGTCCCTCGGACGGTGTCACGGACAGCCCTTCGGGAGGACCCTCAAAACTCGGACGGTCACTCGGACAGCCCTTCGGGAGGCTCCCTCGAACAGCCCCTCGGGCAAAAAGATCGAACCTACGACCTCTCTACGGGGTTGCACACATACGGTGTCATCTATCTGGCAGGGCTTCGCCATTCAGAACTAGTTCCCACCGGAACCCAGACAGCCTTTCGGCTCTACGAAACTATTTCGCGGGGAGGGAGAGAAGAAGCCAGATCATTGCATGGCATTGTATGTGAGAAAGAGTGAGTGTGGAGAGTGCCTCTCCACCTCTATTTATAGGAAAACTCAAGGGGTAGGGTGGCTTCTCCAAGAAGCCATTAGGGAAAAATACCAAAAGGCCCTCAAGGTGGCTTCTCCAAGAAGCCAACAAAAAGTGCTTTTCACTATTCACGAAAATATTTTTCCGCGACCGTTAAACCCAAAAATATTTCTGTAGGTCTTAGATTAATTCCAGTACCCACTAAAATAATTTTGGACGCATTCTGAAACAATTCCGGATTAGTGATTTTCATCTGCGAAAAGCAACCAAAGCGGTTCCGGCAGCTCCGAAACATTTCCGGGTTTTTTCTCCGGAAAAATCCTAGAAGTCCCCAGAACAATTCTGGCACCCTCTAAGAATTTCCAGGCGTGTGCCGAAACCATTTTGACTTAATGGTATACTCCGAAACAACCTTTCAGTTTTACCGAAACTATTCTGGTGTTCTCTCTCCGGAACTCTTCCGTTGTCTCCGAAACTTTTCCGGTGACTTTCTCTCAGACTCCCTGTCTAGTATTCAGCAGATAGATGACCCTTAAGCATGTGACCCTATAGGTTCGGTGAAGCATAGACATGACCGGAACACTTTTCGATCAATGATCAACATCGGAGCCGTGGACACCCATATTGACCCCTATACCCACACGAATAAATATTCGAGTGAACCTCCAGTTGCCGTGTGCTATTCCTATTGCTTCGCGATATGTTACAAACACCCGAGGTGAGATTTATCGGCATCCCCGTGGATCAACACTTGTCCACAATGCCAGTTACCTCGTTACCGGGTTTGTTCTTTTTTCTCGTTCCTGTGTTCCGGCATCCCTGTGATCAAATCACATTGTGTTTGGCCAGACGATGATGGATACCATAACACCGAGAGGGCCCAGAGATATCTCTCCATCGTCGGAGGAGCAAATCCCAATCTTGAGCTATCAAGTCCCTTGTCATACTTTCCCATGAACCCGTAAGCCGCCGTAATAGCCACCCAGTTACGGATGACGTTTAACAAACCCCAAAGTTCATGAATCAAGCATGAAGGAACTCGATACTCTCATGGTCTAAGGAATTATGCAAACGTTAACTTTCTCTGTGTTATTAACCATTAACTTGTGACGAATGTATCTCATAGCATAACATCAAATTGGGTCGATTCAACACAAGTGTTCTTCTAACAATGTGCCCTCAAAGTTGCCAGCATAGTCATGCCCATGATCAGGAAAACAGAACCATCATGCAACACTTGAGCTAGTCTTAGAGGCCAGACTAGGAATACATTTTACCGTTTATTATTCCACATGTGCATATGAGTCTTCCTCCGAGCCTCGTGGTTATTGTAGACTCGAGAACCATAGCAGTTATAGCACGGAATATAAACTTAATTATGAACATGGGGATAAATAATAATAATTATTATTGCCTCTAGGGCATATCTTCTACATTTATGAGCTTGCATGTTGAATTTGTATGGTCCAAAGTAGTTTTGATGCATGATATATTTTCTTGAGTTTCGTTCACTTTTATTTTGAGTCACTAAAATTTTAGAAATTTTTCAGAAAAAGAAAATGCTCAAGTGGAGGTTGAGGGGTTCTTCGAGCCGGAACCCCAAGGAGGCTCCTAAGGCCAAGTATACACTCCCTCGTGCGGCCGAGGTGCGGCCGTGCGAATGGCCATGCAACACGTTCTTGAGGGATGCGGGGATTTACGATGATTTCTATCATTTGGCGAACAATGCCGGCATTATCCCGCTCCTCGAAGATAAGTGTGACCAGTATCTTCTCCTCACTAATACTTTCGTGCAAAGCTTTCATTTTCATGCTAGGAGAGATACACCCACCGTGACATTTAATTTATATGATGTTCCCCAAGAGATGACACTTGAGGATTTTAGCGAGGTATGCAAGCTTCCCAACGAGGGTAGCCCATTAGAGCCACATCCCAGGGATGTCGCGGAGTTCATCCCTGATGTTACCGTGGGGGAGTCGAGGGGAGTTTCTGAGGCTAGGGTTGCTAGTTTATATTTCCCTATTTTGCGCTATTATTCATTATTTGCTGGGAGGTGTTTGACTGGTCGGTGGGAGAGCGGCACACTCAGTTCGCCTGACCTTGCTATTTTGCGCCACGCTTTTTATGCTGATAGGTCCTTTAGTTTGGGTGCTATGGTTGCCCGGCGGTTGCACACCAACCGTTCGAGGGGCGCTATTTATGGTGGTATTTATGCTTCCCATCTCGCTAAACATTTTGAGATTCCTATTAGGCACGACGAGAGGGAAGAGGCTTTTACCCGTTATGCATCTTGATTACGACAGTATGGTTGGGCATGACTTCATTGATGAGGGCCCCGTTCGTTTTAGATATAACTTGGTGTTCAGTCAGGGCACTCGTGAGGTTATTATTCTGCCTGCACCTACTTTGTTTGATATTCACAGGGGCAGATACACCATCATGCCTGAGGACATTTATGCTTATTGGGGCTTGGACCAGCCCCAAGCACCTGAGCTAGCACCTAAGCCAGAGCCATACCAGGAGCCCATCTATTAGTGGGAGCCTCAGGAGGCCATTTACCAGTGGGATCCTCAGCAGCCTCAACACTATCCGGGAGGTGCTGATTTCGACCCGTGGACGTAGACCAACTTAGGCCAAAATCCTAAGCTTGGGGGAGTACGTATTTCTCACCGACATTACATTCATGTTCATACACTCATTCCAGTTGTCGGTGTTCATCCTTTTTCATTGTATATCCATGCTAGTTTTATTTTCGCTTTCTTCTTGTGTGTTTGAAAACTTTTGAAAATCCAAAAAAATTAGTTGTAGTTTCTTTCTTGTTTAGTTAACTCGTAGTAGTAAAAGAAAACCCAAAAAGATTTCTCGTTTCTTCTTTTACTTGTTGGGAGCTTTCCCGTGTAAATATTTTTCTCGTTTTTTATTCCTTCATTAATTAGCTTCCTTCAGAAAAACCAAAAAAAAAACTCCAAAAATATTTCAGTGTGTTTCTCTGAATTTCTTTTCTTTGCATTAAGTCACAGTAAGGAGAAAGACCACGATGAAAATGGTGAGTGGCTCCCATATGCTTTATTGTTGATCTAACAACGAGCCACTATTACTTTGTCTTCTCCTTTGAATAAATGTTTGCAGATTTCAGCTTAGTCCACGGCACACTTGCACTACTATTATTATCACATCATTCGGTCGTGCAAGTGAAAGGCAATAGTGACGATATTTGATGAAGTGATTGCGGTGAAGAAAGCTGGTATGAACTCTCCTTGTTTTTGTCTTTGTAAATATGTTTAGCTCAGTATTCATGATTCAGCATTATTATGAGTAAACATATTTGTGATGACAATTAGAGATTATAGTTGCTCATGCCATGCTTACATAGCTAGGAGTGGATAATGATTTATCTTGAGTGTCAACATGCATTAAAATGGTTGTGATGTAGTATGTTGCATGGTATCCTCCTCTGAGTAATTCGAGTGGCTTGACTTGACACATGTTCATACATGTAGTTGAATCAAAACCAGCATAGCCTCCATGATATTTATGTTCAGGGTGTTGATATCCTACTCATACTCGTGTTCAATGTTAATTATTCGCAATGCATGTCTATGACCGTTTTCGCTCTCTAGCTGGTCGCTTCTCAATCTATTTGCTAGCCTTCGCCTGTACTAAGAGGGAATACTGCTTGTGCATCCAAATCCCTAAACCAAAGTTGTTCCAAATGAGTCCACTATATCTACCTATATGCGGTATTACTCTGCCGTTCCAAGTAAATTTGCAAGTGCCACCTCTAAACATTCAAATGAACATCTGTTTTGTGTGTCCGTACCGCTCATGGAGCGATAGGGGGCGGTCAGTATCTTCCATGCTAAGTGAGTTACTCTCAGATGAGTGTTTATTCACTTGTCATTGCACGAGAGAGGATGGTAATTGGGATGCCCAGCCCTATGCTCAAATCGAAATCATATAATGCAAACAAACTCCCCCGAAAAGTTGTTGGTATGGAGGGCACCCGTGAATTCGGCTAGCCATGACTTGTGTTGGTATGGTGGAGGGGGAGTAAACTTTACCTTTCCGCTTGGGAACCGCCTATAATTTGTTTAGCATGGAAGATATTGAAAACTCTCGGTCGTGACGTTGACAGGAGAAGCATACATCCTAAAATTATTTTCATCTCTAATTTAAGCTTCGAGCTCTGGCACCGCTGCAAATCCATGCTTCCCTCTGCGAAGGGTCTATCCATTTACTTTTATGTTATTTTACTTTTATTGTTGAGTAATCACCCTCTCATTTAAGCACCAGTTGGAGAGCACTATTGTCATTTTTATGCATTGAGTATAGTTAATGTTGGGTGTGACCATGACTGGATATCCTCTATCATGAATTACAATGTTTAGTCGTTGCTTGAATCTCAGAGGTGCTCTGCATTTATGTTTTGCGGTCTCGGAAAGGGCTAGCGAGATACCATGTTGTCATATTATATCATGATTGTTTTGACAAAGTGTTAGCATCTGAGATATCTTATTATTGCTCGCTAGTTGGTTATGTTATTGCCATGAGTAAATGTGAGACCTAAGTGTTATCATCAACATGGTTAGTTCGTAATCTTTGCTGAAAACTTGGATGCTAGTTAAGTATATACATAGACAACAAGAACAAAAGAGTTTGTAAAAGTTTTTCTTTATCACTTTTAGTTTGTCAACTGAATTGCTTGAGGACAAGCAATGAGTTAAGCTTGGGGGAGTTGATACGTCCCAAACGTATCTACTTTTCCAAACACTTTTGCTCTAGTTTTGGACTCTAATTTGCATGATTTGAATGGAACTAACCCGGACTGACGCTGTTTTCAGCAGAATTGCCATGGTGTTGTTTTTGTGCAGAAATAAAAGTTCTTGGATGGACCTGAAAATTTACGGATAATTATTTCAGAATATATAAAAAATACTGGCGCAAAGATCCACCAGAGGGGGGGCCACCAGGCGCCACAAGCCTGGGGGGCGCGCCCACCCCCCAGGGCGCGCCTGGCAGGCTTGTGGGCCCCTGGCAGCTCCGTTTGCCCTAACTCCAACGCTATAAGTACCTATTCGTAGAGAAAAAAATCAGAGAGAAAGAATCATCGCATTTTACGAGACGGAGCCGCCGCCAGTTCCTATTCTTCATCGGGAGGGCTGATCTGGAGTCCGTTCGGGGCTCCGGAGAGGGGGATTCGACGCCGTCGTCATCATCAACCATCCTCCATCACCAATTTCATGATGCTCACCGCCGTGCGTGAGTAATTTCTTCGTAGGCTTGCTGGACGGTGATGGGTTGGATGAGATTTATCATGTATTCAAGTCAATTTGTTAGGGCCTTGATCCCTAGTATCCACTATGTTCTGAGATTGATGTTGCTATGACTTTGCTATGCTTAATGCTTGTCACTAGGGCCCGAGTGCCATGATTTCAGATCTGAACCCTCTATGTTTTCATGAATATATTTGAGTTCTTGATCCTATCTTGCAAGTTATATGCACATGTTACGTGTCATGATCCGCATACCCCACGGTGACAATAATTGGGATTCTTTCCGGTGATTGCCGTAGTTTGAGGAGTTTATGTGTTCACTATGTGCTAATGCTTTGTTCCGGTTCTCTATTAAAAGGAGGCCTTAATATCCCTTAGTTTCCTTAAGGACCCCGCTGCCACGGGAGGGTAGGACAAAAGATGTCATGCAAGTTCTTACTATAAGCACGTATGACTATATACGGAATACATGCCTACATTACATTGATTAATTGGAGCTATTGTGTATCGCCCTACGTTGTGACTGTTACATGATGAATGTCATCCAACATAATTATCCATCACTGATCCAATGCCTACGCTTTTCGTATATTGATCTTTGCTAAGTTACTTTCGTTGCTGTTGTTGTTACAATCACTACAAAACTGCTACTGCTACTGTTACTACTGCTATTGAAACTATCATACTACTATGCTACTAAACACTTTGCTGCAGATATTTAGTTCTCCAGGTGTGGTTGAATTGACAACTCAACTGCTAATACTCGCAAATATTCTTTGGCTCCCCTTGTGTCGAATCAATAAATCTGGGTGAAATACTACCCGCGAAAACTGTTACGATCCCCTATACTTGTGGGTTATCACACGACGACCCCACGAACACGCCGGATGAGACCGACTACCAAAACACAGATGCAACCCAACTCCGTCCGAAGCCACCATCGTTGCCACACAGGAAGCCGCGCAGAACATCACATCGCCGGACAGACACCAGCCGACCGCAATTCTACGAGCATCCAGCCCATGGAGAGCGCAAATGGGATCCAGTGCTCTTCAAGGCGATGCCCCAAAGAGGGAAGCGACGATGTCGACGTCGTCGCCCGACCCGACCGGGCCTTAGGCTTTCACCCGAAGAGCTGAATCCGAGGATGAACAGGAGTGGACTCCACGGCGGCGCCTCCAAGGAGGTAAGACAACGTCCGCAGACACCGACGCCGTCGGTCGACAGAAGACCGGCAAGCTTTCGCTCGTAGCACCATCCAACATCACACCCCCACGCACGGCACCCCCGCTGACCCGCACACCTCCCATGAAGCCATCGCGCCATGACCAAGAAGAAGCCACCACCACCATCGTCGCCGGCCCGAAAAACCAGCGAGCCAGATCAGATCTGGCAACCCACCACTGCCACACCAACGGGGAAATCACCGGGCACCAAGAGAGCAGGAAGGGGGGGGGGGGCTGCCACCCCGCCCCTGCACGCCGGAGAGGTCGCTGAGCCGAAGCCCACGGAGCCGCCGACGCCGCAGCCCCCGACGGGCTGACGCCGGAGCATCCACCCGCTGGGAGCGCTGCCAGGGAGTCGCCGGAAGTCGCTCTGCCTTGCAGCCGAAGGGGATCGAGCCTCCCCCGCCATAGAACCAGCAGCCGCGCCACCCGCACGGCCACGGCGGCTGCAGCCGAGAGCACACGCGGGACCGCTGTCCCGCTGTCCAAGCCGCCGCGCAGGACGCCCGCGGGACCCCGCCCCCCGCAGGGCCAGGGCCAACCTGCGGCGCGAGCGCCGGAGAATTCGTGGAGGGAGGCGCAGCCATGGGATCCGCCGCCGTGCTGCCCAGGAGCCGCCGCGTCGCCGGGATCCGCCGCCTCCGGAGCAAATCAGCACCGCCGTCCGACGCCACCAGGGGAAGGGACGACGCCACGGAACGCCACTGCGCAGGCCGGGAACCTCACCCCCCTTTGGGGGAAAGCCCGCCGCCGCTGCGGCGCATGCCGGCGGCAAGGAAGGCGCCGGCGGGGAGGGCTGCTAGTGGCGGCGGTTAGGGTTCCTCCCGGGTCGCCCACTCCGGAGCGACACGGGAGTCGGGGTTTCATTCATTTACATGATATTCATGAAACTTTCCGGTTACATACATATTTTTTTTATTTTTATATCTGACGGAGCAATGATTCACAAACTCACCGCCCCCTCCGCAAGTTCGCATTGTTCTTTCCAATCGGTGAGATTGCACGCTATGGGTTCAATTGCACTAAGCTCTTTAATATACGTTGACTTTTTTTTGCACAAATATGAACAAATCTAAAGGTGTACTAGAATCGCCACTGTTTCCAATCGTCGTGGGCCCTTCGGTCATCATTGAAGTGATTAGGATGGGGTGAAGCCACGAACGACGCTGAATGACTAGGAGTGGCATCACAAGAAAATTCCTTTTTTTTTATTTCTGGTTAAACCAACTAAAAAATAAATTGCAGTATAGTGTAACATCAAAGTAAAGATATTCACAAATTTAAACTCATTGGCTTTGCTATTTCTTTTGTTACGTCTATATCCATATATTGCTTGAACGTGACGCTGCTACAAGTTTATTTGGTGCCAAAAAAATAAAAGCTATTGGTCAAATGTATCCAATGTTTTGATGGAGTATCAACCATTTTAAGAATTATTACATACACAGGAGATTGTAGGATTATATATCCTAATTGTACTCAAGTATATGTTAATGAAGACATTGCAGCGTGCGCGCTTACTAGTTTACTTGAGTAACAAAACTTATTGTGTTTTCACACTTAAAATTATGTTTTCACACTTACTTAGTTAAGTTGCAAAACTTATCAAGTCCTTCACACCTAATGAACTTATCGTGTTTCCGCACTTAAGATTATTTCCTACACTTATTTTCCTAAGCACATGCCCATTGTGCTTTCGCTTTCTCACCTAGAGCGATTATATTCTACACTTTCTCATTACGATTACATAATTTATCGTCTAATCACACCTTTGAGCACGAGTCCCGCTACATTTCCACCATTAGCGTCATGAGCAATACTCGGTGACCCCGAATATTGGACCATTGAGTTTCTACGCTATCGCTTTGCACTTCCATCTAAGTATGGAGTTTTTGTTGTGGTCGACGTGCACCAACACGGCTCATGCCCGTCTCACAAGCCTCGGATTACCAGGAACATGATTTCATGGTCATCCCCATGCGCACATACATTCAAAGGGGAAGATCACATAACCATTGACAAAACTAATATTTGCTCCCACACCCCCTTGGAAATGTCCATCTCAGCAGGAGAAGCTGACGCCTTGGTGCGAGTAGACATGTCGTCTAGTGAAGCTCAGATACGACCATGATCTTCTCCATCCTCCAAAGATCAACAAGGCTCTGATGGTCTGCCCCGAGCTCATGAAGGTAATAACGATGAACTCGCTAAAATAGGATGGGGCCTTGTCATCAGAAACCTATGCAGTAGAGGAAGGAGAAAGATGGCAACGAAACATCATACCTCAGCGCTTGAGTGGAAGAAGCCCAACACCGTGGCTGGCACTTAGCCAACAGAATATTCGCCCCTGGCTGATGGAGAAACTCCAATCATAGCAGCCAAAGGGGGCCCCACAAAGCCCAGGACACCCCACCAACATGATGAGGATTGCCACCAGCAGGAGGCTAATGATCATATGAGACCAAGGAAACTAGGACACACCCTATGAAGGAGGAAAAAAGACCTAAACTTGTTGTATACTAACACCAGGTCCAACTTCTATCCCGACCAAGGCACCAAAATGGAGGCCTTCCATAGCTAGTGCTACATAAGGGGCACCATGGGAACCGTAGAAGGGGACCTCTCCCTCGCCATAGTTTACCCTATACCACAGAGAAGAATTCCCGCGCTTAACGCCTGAATCTCCACCACCATCAGAACTAGCGGTGTCTTCGTAACTCGTCGAGTCCTTCCCAAATTGTAATCTCTTGTATTCTCCACATACACAAGGAAAGAAAAAGGCAGAAAGTAGGGCTCTTATCCTCCTTGGGAGCATGAACTTGGGTAAATCGTGCGCATCTATGATCTGTTTCCAAGAACCCCTGGTGTCCTGACGTGACGTCCCCTCAATTAAAAATTCCACGTAATCCCTCTAGTACCACTATTAGGATTCGATGAAAAATCCCTCGACAACATGATTCTCAATTGTGAAGTTTCTTGATAAATTAGTCTAGTTATTAGCACAACAAAGGTAGATATGGTACATGAATATAGGAGAAATCTTGAATGATATGGGGGCACATACTCAACAAACCGCACTAAGAATGTAAGATATCAAATTTTAACCAAGTGTCAATTATTTTCAGGTATATTTGGCAATACGGATTGATTGAGGAACTCCAACATAACTATACAATAATAAAACTTCTATCACTCTCTGTGCTAAGTGCATATTGCATAATAATTGTATTAGTGCCATTTATCTAAAGTCAACATCATGGAAGTTGTTGACCGAAAGAAATCTCATGCAATATGTGGACAACTATTTGATACAACGATATGTTCCCTCTGAGGATCACACTCAGCTTACTACAAACTGAGGGTAGGATTGGTTGCATAACGCATGCTATCCATTTGTTATTGGTGATAGGAAGATGGCTCAATCATTGAACTAGCATTGAACAACCTACTTCAGGAAAAACTTAGAGTTAACCATATTCAAGGCATTCCAGAATGGTCTGTAATTGTGATATTTATTGGCTTGGTTCTAGTGATCTTCTATCACATGGACTATTCTCTCTTCCTCCACCTTGCTCAAATATATCGAAGGACTGTATGATTTATTTGCCTTTCCACTTCCTGTAAATGCAAGTTCAGAGTCAAGGACAAATGTTTTTTCTTTAGATGGGCATGAGAAAAAGATTCCCAGTATCCTCCCTCCACGTGCCCATATTAACAACAGATGTCCCATGGCCCAGTGTCATTCAATGCTACACTATGGTGCACCATGCAGATATGGGTGTGTGTTCATTGATTTCAGCATTCCACTCACAACATATTTTACACTATAGAGCACTTCATAAGAGGCCTATATATACCTCACAAGTTCAAGCTTCTTAGTTTGGAATTTTTAGAATCGTACTCCTTTAAGGTGGTCCAGGAAGAGGAAGAAATCGTCTAAGAGCGGTGAGAATGGAAACATGAAGAAAATCATGGCTATCCGTCTGTGCCTCTAGTACTAGAGGTGGATATATGTGTTAGTGTTTTCCATGCCTCCCATTCCTATCGTTCTTGGGTTCTCCTTCCTCTTCCTTTTAGCTCACGCAATGTATTCCATGTTGAAAGCTTAAGAAAATTATCCATGTATAGTTTAGGCCATGAAACTTTAGGAGTGAATTGGGAAAAGAAAGACATGAGTATCTCAAAGCGGTGGGTGTGGGGACATGGATGAAAACCTAGACTTTTTGGCCTATAAATTTAGGGGCCAAGATTGTTTTGTGTTTTCCCTGATGCCTCCATGCCTATTGTTCTTAGGTATTCTTTCCTTTTCCTATTGACTTCACAATTATCTTAACAAATGTGTACATATAGGTTTAGATGATGGGGATGTGAAGGCAAGTAGGGAAGATGAAGAAATGAGCATATATGATGATTGGGCATGGGACATGGAGGAAGGCATAGACTAGTGTTTCGCTCTACAACTAGGGTCCAACATTTGTTTCAAAATTTTACAAATGCCTCCCATGCCTATTGTTCTTAAGTGTACCTTCCTCTTCCTTTCATTTGCAAAACTTTTGTCAAAGGAGTGACGATAGACATCTTTGTGACTTGAGTTTCAGTTTCTGGTTCTTGCTTCTGTTTTAGCTCTATTTTGTTGTTTCTTTCACTGTTTGTTTGGATAGCCCAGACTCCTTTTCAGATACTATTGGGGCTCTTTCTATACATTTTGAAACCTTGACACATTCCTTTAATAGAAAACAACAAGCATTTGGGTGCGTGTTCAAGAAAAAAACATGTACGTTGCTTGGCCTCATAGTTACTCATATGGAACAGATAACTCGATACACATGCCAAATTGCCATAGAAGTGCGTCATATGAGTTCTGACCACTAATGTGATTCATGGATTGTGTGGTGTGGAGTACAAAATGCCGATGCGGATCGCATTTTCCAACTGTTTATTTGGGTCCTCTTTATAAAAGGCAAGGACCAGTTTGCTATTCTTTAATAGTTTAGGCTCTTTCGAAATATGTTGTGTACCGATGCTTTCTTTTAATGTGGCACTGGGGGTCCTTTTGGAGCCCTCTCCCGTATATTTTAAAAGTTATTACACCTCAATTGTGTTCATAATGTGGATGGTATTCCTTTCCTCGAAAAAGAGAACGTGGATGATCTTTGCCCATCCTTGGCTGAAGTAGTTGCCGTGAGTGTTGATGTTAAATACAAGTCTTCTGGGCCATCGTTTTGAAATGTTTGGTGATTGCTCCGACTCATGTCTCTGTTTTCTTGAACCGAAGAATGGACTTTGTTTTCTCTCTATCTAGTGGTCTTCTTAGTTATCAATTGTGTGCAATCTAGCTGCCTCTTGTCTCTGTTTATTTAATTGAAGGATCTGACTTGTCCTTTTTATCGAGGTCTTCTTTTTTTAGAGATTATCTGTGGTCATCTTAATTACCCGGTGGTAATTCCTGCTTCTCGGTTTTGGTTTGGCTGACGATGAAATGAGGCAGTTTAGCCCCCTTCTTGACAAGCAAACTGCTCCTGCGACGGGATCAAGAGCTCCCACGACAACCATGGCAAAGGCCACATAGTTTTTTTTTTTTTTTGGGGGGTACACGAGAGCTTTTCATTTTCCTCTGTTGGCGCTGCTAGACCATCTCGAGTACCGCTGGCATTGTCTCAAGCAGAGGACACCCAGAGAATACTCTTGCAACAAGTTTGGGTTGGGCCCATCTCCGGCCTGGGCTAGTTTGCAAATTCTAACCGTACAGAACTCTTTGATTTGAGAGTCTTTCTTCATCAAAACAAAAATAAAAACGAGAGACTTCTTTTCTAAAAAAAAAGAGGGGGGGGGGGGGGGGGGGGGGGGGGGGGGGAGGGGCAGCCGATGCACATAGCTCCCGCTTGCGCAAGGTTCGGAGAAGGTTCCGACCCCTTTTGGTGAGTATTCTTTTTCCTCTAAAAAAAATTAACCGGGAGGCGTGAGGTGAGGTTGGGGCTGAGGAAGCGTGAGGGGAGTGTGGAGTGGACGGAAGTTCTCTAACTTGCCTCTGCTCCACGACAAGGCTTCTACAGCGTCCAGGAGGCACTCTGCTTAAGTTGGTCGACACTCGACCACTGACACCTCCCCAATCTCCACAGCCTCAAGAGATTGCACCACAAGATGCTCCACTCATGGTGCAGTCTAGACCCGCTGCATTTTTGCCCCGTCTGGTAGATTATACTCGTTGGTTTCATGCGCTTCGGCAAATGAATTTACTCCCTTCCAAAGGGCGAGGATGAAGAGCAGACCTGGGAGCCAAACAAATTATGGGGAAGATTCAAGAATTTTTCGTGAAAGACCTACGTCAGATTCAAATTCTAAAATTAGGCTCAAGTATATATTAATCCAGGTAAACATGAATCGGTGATGGAGGCCAAACAAATTCCACGGAAGATTCCAGAATTCCCGTGAGAGACCTTCAGATTCAAATTCTAAAATTTAAGACTCAAATATCTATTAATCCCAGGTAAAACATTTAGCGCCGCCTCTGGGGATAGTCATGC